>JAECUM010005922.1:0-153962 GCA_016617855.1 Megalonaias nervosa | reverse complement strand
GATATTTAATTTTTGTTAATTATATGCAGTTAGTATATGCACAGTATATTTTACTTATTTATTATTATGCATATAATTACTTTTTACGACAGTCAATCAAGGGAGAGGATGCGTCCACACCCAGGTTCATGCAAAATATTGCCGGTCAAAAAGACAATGATAATTCTATATATTCTTTACGTGGGTTAATGTTGTTATTTTGGGGGTTTTTTTGGTTGGGGGGGAGGGGATGACATTTTTTTCACATTTTCCTTTCAAACTGTAATTTCCTCATACCTTCTTCATTCCGCACTAGTTGATACGTATTCTTCCTTAAAGAATTGTGGAAATCATAGTTTCTCCCAGCAAACATCACTGATTTGTTTAAAAGCGCATTCCGATGTCCTTGTAAGTCACACATCAACCAGCTGGTGAAAGTTACTTTGAGGAAATAATTTACCGTGATTATCTAATGAAATTATCAACGATGAAAGGTCATTACACATTATTTGATTTTGTAAAATCCAAATGGCTTCAAGTTTGTTTTGATAGAGCAAGACATGCTTACTAGAACTGTTGGTCTCAGGGACGGGATAAAGAGTCTATATCTAGCTATTATGCTATATTTATCGTCAGGCCCTTTTCTATTACTTTTATTTTTTAATCCATTTCGAAGGTTTTCTCTCCAACAAGGTCCGTTAATGTTCAATAACAAAGCAAAGTGGGTTATTCGGTTATAATATTCCATCCTTGTCAGTAGCACACCTTTAGCCTCATTTTCGATCAGCTAGACAGTGCGATAACCCGCGTTACTTTTGCTTTTAGCGATTTTGATACTCGTCTCTTATCACCTGCTTAGTTTATCACCCATTAGCACCCTGTAAGCATTGAACGAGTTTATCAAACGGTAATGGTATTACAATAACTGACCAAATGTCTTTATTGTCAATGACCGGTCGTAGGCGGTATTAAAAACAAATTGTAATTAAGCCAACATTGCGGAAATGTCTTTTAGTCCGTTTGTTCACTCAGGTATACGTCTGCCAAGAAACATTATGCTTGTTGTCATATGTCAAAGGCTGATTAATAACTCTGTCGGATACTTCAGGGAATATTTAATCAAGAAGAATAATTAATTACTACAAGAGATATTTTTGTCTGATATTTTAATAGAAGGACAAGACAGTGCTCTCCGATATTCTGGATTCTGCAATGAGAACTATGTTTTCTGAAGCTGTGATCTTTGTGAACCTGGTTTTTGTAATCCCACGACAAAATGCAACTAGCGAACGCTTCTTTTACCACTTTAAGAAGAATTAAACATATTTAAGATCATATATTTAGTTTGTGTGTTAAATTTCATGCGTTCAATTGTCCTAAAAACGTGTTATAGTTATTGGATGGAAATAATACTCTCGCTTTCAGTACCTTGTCAATAAGTGTTTTAGTTCCCTCCAGCAGCCGTCTGGTATAATTCCTGAATTAAGTATTAAAAAATATTTTGATATAAAGGAAGCATTAGAGTTAAGGTCGCTTTTATATACTTATCTAAATTCCTCCATTGGCAAAAGGTTTATAATTCTTACGTTTTAAACACATGCGATGCTTTGATCACTGTTAGTATGGCGTTTAAGGAAGTCTTCGTCATCATCATCATCATCATCATCATCATTTATGTGAAACTGCTCTTCAAAATTTGCATCTGCCACAAGGGGTGTGTTGAAGTTCTTTTAAAAAATAAAACAACTCGCTAATTTTTCTATTCAGGTTCTCGTGTTTCGTTCCTGACTTGTTCATAATACTTCAAAATTGTCTTGGTGTGACGAACTATATGGTTGGGGTGGGGTGCTCCCAATATTTATTTAAACTATTATAGAAGCCCCGCCCAGGCTCTGTTTTGTTGGAAGTTAAATTTAGTGAAAGATAGATGTAAAGCTCCGAGCCCCCAGTCAGCAATGCCGACGGTTAGATGGTTAAAATATACTAAAAGGTTGAAATTCAATGAATAACAATTTAGTAACAATTCAATAATCAAATGACTCAAAATTCCAATTACAGTCCTTCCGCTCGACCCTTTAATAAGCCTATTTACTCACTTGATTAGCAGAGTGAGATTGATTTCCACATGTCCTTGTATTTCTACTCATCTGCTGTATCCTTTCTCTCTCTTATTTCTCCCAAGTCCTTCTCCTCTTCCTGACCGACCTTTCTCCAAATTCTTTCTCCTCTTCCTTGACTTTCTCTAGACTCCTTCTCCTCCTCCTCCACTGGACCCCCCACGACTACACTTCTGTCGACTTTGACTGTCTCGGCTACAGTCTCAATTCCGTCTCCAACTCTTGAAGACTTGGGACCCAATGGAACCCGAAGTTCTCTATCCCCTAAAAGGCTTCCTTTTCGAAGCTTTGTCTTTCCTTAGAATCTACCTCTAAGTTCTGCAGCCAGATTACGAGTGTCTTCTTTCTCGGAGTAAACCCTATTGATCTGCAATCCTTCCAGGCGAATACAAATTATTCTTACGATTTCGGAAGGTATCATTCGGGTCTGAATTGTAATCACGCCCTCTATCTCAATTTTGATTGGATATCGCTGTGGACCGACCCAATCAAACTTAGCGGACAATGTCCTTCTCGCTGTTTGTCAACGTGGGGACGGATAAGAATACGCCCTGTTCACCCCATGGACTTTCCTTTTGAACCTAGAAATAACCTTTAACATATAGGTGTGATAACGGCAAGCCTTTGTTAAGTGACATTACCTGTCGCCTTTTCCGACTCAAGTTTCCGGTCTCTGGCTGGTCATGATAACCTAGCGTAAGAGTTCAACACTAACCCCGCGGCAATCTTTCGGGATCAAACACAAGGCCGCGGTAATATTCCCAAGACAGGTAGTTTATAGCTTATACATGACTTTAGCTGGGTGCTTAGCAAACATGACACTTGGTTTCATTCATTTTCAAACCAAGACCTACTGGATTAAGAATGAGCAACAAGTATGCAACTAGTTTCAGGTGTTTTAGTAGCTATATTCTATCAACGGCTGATACGTGATGATAATAAGAATTAAATCATTGTATTAACTAAGTAATACTGCATTGTTTAGCTACAAAGCTAGACAATAATTCATTCCAAACTTTGGTGTCTATATTTGCCCAGACGCATGTCTGTTTTGGGAAAGTTCTAAATACGAATAATCAAGAATGCTGCTATTTATTATTACAGTTACTGAGAGTGAATGAATATTGCACAGACTAAAAACCCACTGATAAACATTTCCAAACAAAAATAAAAATATTCCCCCACAAAAAAACAACTACAGTGAGTGTGTGCATGTAGCATATATATATATGGCGGTTGGCGGCGGCATAGCAGGGCGCGGGGCGGCGGCGGGTGGCGGCGGCGCGCGGCGCGGCGGCGCGGCGGGCGCGGCGTTTGTTATGGCTTAGGTTCTTCGCCCGAGGAGACCTAAGTAAAAGGTCGAACTAGTTTTATCTCTTTTGAAACTTATTTTAATCCAACTCTTAATTATAAATGATAGATATAGCTAGTTTTACAATTTTGTGCAAACTCCAATGCTCTGGAATATTTAACTTTTATTTTGCACGAAATTTAAGAAACTTTCCTGGCTAGATTATAATTAACCCACCCACCCCCACGCCCATCGCTTTACGAGTTCGACACTCGAATGACTACTTTCAAAATGCCGCTGGAGTTTCTATACAGTGGATCAGTTCTTTTCAACCATGATTAGTGTTTACGTCACCCAGAATGGGTCTGATGATATTTATGTCACCCATAAGGAGTATTAATAGATTTATGTCACCCATAAGGAGTATTAGTAGATTTATGTCGCCCAGAAGGAGTCTTATAGCCACTCTTGAGTCATTTGTTATAAGTATGGTTGTGAATTGAGGATTTTTCGTGGGGTACACATTTTCGTTGATTTTGTATTTGGTACAGAAATCAGAAGTTAAATACTGACGAAAATGTAGCTCTTCGCAAGCCATAAAAAATGATATAGACTAAAAAAAATGAATTTTGATTATGCACGAGAACTTTAATCTCGGGCTGTGTTTCTATGAAGCATAGATATTGATCATTTTGACTTAACGTATTGTCTGATCAGACAAGGACCTATCACATTATTGAAATATGCCATATGGTACGTGCTACTGATACAAAAAGCACTAATTCATATAGAAAAACGGAATATTAAAAGAAAGGAACGTTATCATTTCCTTATATCATCTCTCATAAAATCTTATTTTATATATTGTGTTGTTCCTAAATCAAAATGTCAACTCCTTTGGAGAATCTGGTCTAAACGTAGATTGTGTAAATGGGACATACAAAAAATTCGAAGTTTTGTGTACATATGTATATGTACGTGCGTTTTTATGTGCAGCGTTTGTACTTATTGAGGACGGTGTCCACGGTGTGTAAGGATCTCGAGGGGGAGTCTTCTGAATACATCTAGCTTCATGGAAAATCCGCCAAAGTACACCTGTGATACTTTCCCATCATTAACCATTTTATACGTCGGCTCAAAGACAATCTAGGTTTCTGAAAACCTGATAGAGTTATCAAATTTTGCCACGTGATCACATCGCGCATGGAAAATGAGTCTATGGGTAGAATCTGAGGAAACCTGTTTTATTACATTTGTTTTTTAGATCTCCAGGTGAGACCGCTGATCATGATCACCTGTCCAGAACAAAGCTGTATGCTTACAAATCACCGGTTCTAATTCAAAAAGACACTGCTCTCTTAAGATGACACTGATAAGCTTATTTGATCTCCAACTGTACTCCTTATACTCATCATAAAGTCAAATCTCAAAAAACTGTATCTTCCAGTCATAACATAGCTGAGGGCAAATAGGAAGCTTACAACAGACCCGGATTGACCTGTGATCACTAGATCTACCTCTGAAACTAAGTCAGACTGGCGGTATAGCGGTCATTAACGTTCTCTCAAGCTTGTAACTGTAGATGTTTAATGTAATCATAAACGAATACTCCAATATCTGACTCTTGAGTCATATAGAGCGATAAAAAGGGGCCAGACAATAAAATGTTGTAAAATGATGCACATCGTCACAAAAATCCGTCCATAAGAACAGCGTTGAAAACATTGGTTTAGACTTTAATTTTCGTTCCATAACTCTTTATTTTCTTTTCTTGTCGTTGATAGTAAAAGGTCTCGAACAAAATATTCATGCTTGTCATCCTTGCTTATCTTATATCATATCTATGTATGTGTGTGTATATGTGCCTGAGTTTGTGTGATTTGGTGAACTGCACTCCATAGCTACAAGTAGGTTACTAAGTGATGTGAGAGATCACGCCTAAGAATCCCTAATGCAAACAGAGGTCTTCGTACACTTTACCTGGGTGGAAATTTAATAAACGAGAGAAACATTTAAGTTTTTTTGCACAAAATATGAATGGAACATTTATCACATATGGGCCGTGCTCTTGGAAATAACACATACAGAAGAAGTAAAATCACTGTCCACAAGTATTCGCTTCTTGCGGCATTTGAACTTTCCTTGTTTTTCAAGCCCATTGTTATTCAGAAAATTCAGAGAAAATACAAGTGCTTGTATTTGCATTTGCATATACGTGTGCGTTTGTGTATATAGAGTGTCTGAACAAGGAATACAAAGATTAACTAGAGTGAAGATTGAAGCAATTAAAACAAGTTAGTAAAGTCTACTAGGTAAAGAGCAAGTATAGCTGCCGCCTAGTTTGTGTGTGATGTGTGTTTGTGATCTGGATTTTTAACGTAGCTTTATCAATTTTTCAGTCATATCGCTACGATGTCTGCAGTGTGGCAGTTTATAGTGATGTCTAGCACTGGGGCATCATGCCGCAGACATGCAGCATGATGTCCCACCCAGTCAGATTATCCTGACACCAGGGTGACCAGTCCTAACACTAACCTCTTAATGCTGAGCGCCAAGCAAGGCAGCTGTTGATACCAGCTTTGTAAGTCTTCGGTATGACTCGGCCGGGGATCGAGCCCATGACCTCCCGCATCCGACGCGGACGCTCTAACCACTAGGCCACCTGACCGGTCGCCGTCTAGTTTGATTTCACGTGGTCTCTCACAGCAAGTTATCGCCGTATTAATGGGGAAAAACACAGAGCAACTAGGCTTACTGTAGTAAAGCAGAAATTGCAGTGTCTGAAGGAAAATGTCTTTTGAGATAAAGGTTCGCAAGAGAATCGCAGTTCCAATATAATGTCAAGCAAATGATCACATAGTCTTTGTATTGACATCAGGCTTTAAAGCGTTGGAGATGTAGCTGTCTACATGCCTTACTCGCTCAGAAATGTTAAGGAATAATTCAGCTTCCATAATTTTACAAGCCATTTGGAAATAAAATATGTAATACGGTTTCAAAAGATTTGCTTCATTTTACAAGGAAATTAGAAGAGCGTGGTCAGAGTTAAACAAGACACCAACATATCAGAATGCAGTAAAATAGATAGATATAATATGTAAATATGTGCAACTTCAAAATATCCAAATGTTTCCGATAAAAAAAATTCATTAAATATGTTACCCAATAAAGCATCGTGCAGGTTAGAAACAGAGGCATGCAATTGCAATTTTCGGGGAAAGTACATTATATTTTAACACTGTGTGGTTAGAAAGTAAGTACATACTCTGGCCACTAAAAAGGTGCAGCTGGGCAGATAGTCAGAACCACCGGGATTAAGCTTTCATGTAATAATGTATTTCACACCTGCAGTAATACGACCACTATCTGATAGCGAAGACAGAGCGTAACCGAACGAGTCGAGTCTGCCCTTTTTCTTCAAATGCGTATAGAGTCCCCTCATTTTTGAGTTGATTTGCGGAACACATGATTATGTACAAAATTTGATGTAATTCAGGTTTGCAAATGGAAGTACAAGAAATATAAATCTTAATATGAAATATTTTAAATATGCACATACCTTCTGTTGTGTATGTTTAATTTGCATTGTTTGTTTGTTAGTTATTTTTTATTCATCATATGCTATGGGTAATGTAAAATTGTAGAGTTGACCTTGTCCAAAATCAGTGACAGTTTTGCAAACAACATTGTTTAACTTTTGATTGAAAGATAAATATTAGCATTATTATCTTAAACTGAGTCGAGAACATTGTGTTCACTATGTTCTTTATTATAATCTCAGCAACAGACTTTCTAATTATAACTAAAATTTTATCTTGCAAAATTTTGGACTCTTCCAGAATTAAATTTTCCATTAGGGAATAGGGGTTTTTTATATTTAGAAATGCTCACTGTGACCTACTTCAAAGAGAGGAGTATAAAATCTTGTTTACTGGGAAAAAAAATAGTTATTCCTGTAATAACATCTCAAGCAGAAATAATTCTTATTGCTGTGTCCAGTTTTTCATTGGGACTGAATTTATTTATTCAAATTATTTATTCATGGAAATTCAAAGTGCTTATCTGATATAATAATCTTGGAAATAGAGACTTGGACTTATAGTGAAATTCAAACAAGGATATATTCTTAGATATTATTATTGTGATTCAACAAAAGACGATTGGCACATCATTAGTATTCAGGCCATAACAGGCACATCAACATTTCCAGCGTTGAATTTTTTGGGAATACCACAAAAGCTTATTCAGAACTTTAATCATTATGACTTGTGTTTGAAATTCTAGGATTATTTGGGATTAATTCGCAATACCGTAAGTAATTTCATTTTACATTTTCACTTTGTATTTTAGGGAAATAAAGTGTTTGTTGAATTTTACAAAAACTTGTTGGTCTCCTCTCTTTTCTGTTACTTTGTTTAAGACCATGGAGTCGTAACACCTACAAAATATTATTTCCTATGACATTTGAACTCCCCATCAAATTGTGGTCAAATAGTATACACACATAATATATATAAACTTTAAAATTAAATGTACCTAGATAATGCGCTGATGGTTCGAATCTGTCAAAATGTCATGGATACCTTGGGTCCCTTATTTCAAACCAGAAGGATGTGCAATGCGTCTGCTCGCTGTTAAATGTGCTTCTTTAGAAGCAAATATTTCGCTGAAACCGACACTAAGAATTATGCTAGTTCTTTCAGAAACTATTTACATCTAGAGATCCCCGATGAGCTCATCCCCAGTCAAATGGCTAACCGATAATACAAACTTTGAGATATTAAAAGTTGAATGAAGTGCTTAAATTCTTACTTAGGTATTGCTAATGCCGTTGAACAAATGAGCTGTTATTGTTATGGGGTTTAACGCCATTTTTCAGCACATCATAGGCAATAAATGCCAGCCAGTACAGACTGGTGGAGGAAGAACCCTGGAAAACCCCGGAAAGAATCACTGACCTATGGGAAGAGCTTTCTCACGTACCCACATTGGCTGAGCCCGAGACTCGAACCCATGCAGACAGAGATGAGATGGCAGTGATCCGTAACAGCGAGCGCTTTAGACCACTCGGAGCCCCCGAACAAATGAGAAGAGACAGCTTGGCACAAGCATACTTATCGTACACCTGCTGAAGAAACTCATAAAATATAGGACTACGGTAAGCTTTCTTTGGCAGTACTTTCAGAAACTGTCTTAATTTTGCCTGTTTATAAGTAACACTTTCTGAAACAAACTACATTCACTTTATTTTAAGTAGAACAATTGGAAAGTATGAAAGACAAAATACTGGGTTAGTTAAACAGATCGGAGCAAGTTTAATTCAGCAAGATGCGGACAGTAAAGATAAAGGCATTGAATAAAATGTATATCAAATAGTAATCAAGATAAATAACCTTGTCTGTAACACTCGATTATATACATCAGCAAAGCTGGAGCATTAATGCGAACACACATTGTTGTCAGCCTCTCCCCACCCTCCGTGTTCATTTTAACGTCAATATGCAGTAAGGGTACTGTGTACAGAGGCATGATAGAACAAGTTACATAAAGGTAGGCTAGTGTTCAATAAGCAGTTGAATTCGGCAACGTTTGGTCTCGAAGATTCTGGATGTGAAGTATCTTGATATCATCTTGTGTTTAAAGATCTTTAAAGAATTTACATTAAAATGAACGATATCCGTCAACTAATAGGATTTTAGATGAGTCAGTATCATATTTTCTCATTATGTTTGGGTTTCAAACATCACTGAAGTTTGCAACATTTGGATAGGATAAGTTCTGTAAACGAGCCTCTTCAAAATAAACGTTGCGGACAAATTGATTAATAGTGTTTCTATAATTATCTAGTATATTGTGTCTATATATCTATATCTATATATATATATATATATATATATATATATATATATATATATATATATATATATATATATATATATATATATAGAGAGAGAGAGAGAGAGAGAGAGAGAGAGAGAGAGAGATGGCATCCGTAAACCACATATTGCCAAGCTAACTTTTGTCCATGATGTACGCGTTTTTTAAGATAATATATGTAAACATGTTTACATGGCCTTTTGAATTTGAAATCTTCTATAAAATCAACCTCTTCACAGTTTGGGGTAATTTTCCATTAAGGTGATTGAATTTTGTCAGAAAACGCTACTGGACATAAGGTTAAGTGGGGATGTATGAATAAGGTTCTGAACTAAACACAATTCGTCTTTCCTATCTTAACATCACTAATTGTTGAATCAGTTTTAGTTGTGTTCAATTATAATTTGAGAGATTTATTTATTTAAAGTTTTCATTGCAATTACAAAGTGTTCATTGACTTTTGGACTAAAACATTATTTTAGGATTATTGTAAATTCATTCAAAGACATTCTGGATTATATCGTTGCAATACACCAAAACTTAGCACATCGGTTCAAGACTATTGGTACATCAGCACATTAAGGGTTTAAATTCATTCGGAACACCACTGGAATTCATTCGGAACACTTTATACTTTGAACTTGTGATATAACTTTTAGGCTTATTTGGGATTTAATTCACAATACTATAAGTTCCTTTTCAATTTTTGATTTTGTATTCTATTGAAATAAATTATTTGTTGAATTTTACTAAACTTGTTGATTTCGCTTTTTCTGTTAATAACTTTTAAGACTATAGATTTGTAACAGTTATACTGTTCCGGCTTGTGATGACCGACCAGCACACACTTTTGGTGAACTAAAAACAGTAGCATCCTGTTTTTGAGGTCATACCCGGTAACAAGTCTTGTGATATTTTGATATCCGACATAAAATGCCAGATCGACAGAAATACCTCAATAAAGAGAGCTCATATTATGTGAACGATCTACCTCCAAACTTCACCACCAGTCCACATCAAGCGTGAAAAATTGTACATATGTATCAATCGACCTACCGCTTTACGAACCAAAGGCAAAAACATTATCCTTTAGAACTTCCCAAAGCATTGGCTGCGTTTTACGAATTCCACTATATGTAACGTCTCCGGCATATCGAGACCAAATGGACATTCTCACTTTCTAAAGAAAGTGCTGGGAACCCTTAAAATTGCCGATTGAGTTGTTACGTATATGTAATTTAATTACTTGTGTGTTAGTGTTAAATTTCTTTTTTATTTTCTTTTTATTTCATTACATGTTATTGTAATGATAACTTTATTCACTGGATTTGACATTTTTCCAAAAAAATTCAGTTCAGTTCTGTTAAACCTGATAAATACGCAGTTCGTAGAAACATTGTATCTTTTGGTGACTTAGATTTCAGGGCTAGTTTCAGCTCTGTTGTAAACAACTTTTTTTAAATTTGTTTTTATTATTGAATTTTATAGCAAGATTCGTTCAGTACAATCGAATTCATCCATGGCGGACGTGACAGCTAATGTTACTACGTCGTTTGAAAGGAAGTGATTACGTGACCTATCAGGTGGTCCGTTCTGCGTTGTAAGTAGGCTTAAAACATGTTTCATAGTGTTTTTCTAGTCAGTCGTAATTCATACCTTCGGGCTCAAAGGTATTTATTTTGTTGTTGCCAGTTTGATTTGAATTTTTCTATTTTTCGGAATTAATAATTTATTTTCCCTGGAGACTTTGTCCAGTGTTCATCAACATTCTTGGACAAAGACATTTACTAAATATTATTCGGAATTCTAAAGCCGGAATATTATTCTTGGTGATTCAACAAGGAACTGTTGACACGACAACACAAAACAGGTTATCGAAGACGTCATCGCCATCCATCTTGGAACTTCATCGGGATTCGAACTTTGATTCGTTTAGAACTTTTTAGTGATAGGACTTATATTTTTAATTATTGGATTAATTTTTGGATTTGATTCATAAACCATAAGGCCTTTTTCATATTTTTACCTTGTTTTTTCTAGGGAAATAAATTATTTTGTTAAATTTACAAAGCTTGTTGTCTTCACTCTTTTCTTTGTCACTTTTGTACGAGCCTAGACACGTAACTGAGTTAACATTATCACGGAAAGAGAAAACACCCCGTTCTATAAACTAAAATTATTTGTTAAATCTGGTTTTGTACAAATCAAAGTAAATCTCTTTCAGACATTTGTTGACCAGGAGTTACCATGCCCTCGTGAAAATTATGTCATTCTTATTGGCAACGGTCGATGCAAACCCAGAAAACTTTGACGATGATGATTTAGAGAAAATCATTATTCAGACAGAAGAAACAAACATTAAAACCTGTTTTCCACGCTTAGAAATGCCTTATGAGATAACTTGGTTAAATATGTAACTCAGAATACTTCCAAGCCCAATAAATTAGAGCTGAACATCCACACGCGGGATTTATTGACAGTAACACAGATACAACTAACATTGTTCACATGTCAGACGGAAAACAACAGCACAAACTTTATCAAGTACAAGGAAAGGTCTAGCTAAGATAACTGAAAAGCTCCATGAACATTTCTAACAGCAAAATACTCTCGACAAACTCGGACAATCACTTACCCACAGAACAGTGCAGAGATAATCTAAAGCGCAGATCAAAAGTACTTGAAACCCATGACCTTATGTTGTAATTACAATTACTGTACAATACAATGACAATGGAGAATGCTTGACACAAATCACACAGTGCACCCAACACAGACACAATTTAGCATGAACAAAGTGGCGATCAGTCGATTATTTAATGAGAAAGGTGTAAATAGTGAAAGATTTATCTTCATTAACAGTAACCCATCAATATGTGGAAAAGCAATATAGAGACTTTTGAGACCAGATGGATAAGGCTTGTAAATGATGGAACTGTATTGTCAGCATACAGTATCCGAACGGAAGTAGACTCTGCTGTCGGATTGTATAGTAGAAACAATATTGCACACTCTGATAATGTGAGGTAGGAGCGAAATCCCAACAATCGAAGCCGTATTAGCAAAAGAAACGATTCAACGCTACTCTTCATATTCAAGGAACAACTTCTGCTCAAAGATGGGACCTACTGGCTTATCTACATGGTACAATATAACACATTACCCAAAACGTATCTGCTTGTACATGGATTATGTGGTCCCATTTCTAATGAGTTAAAACTATCGATACAACAATTTTTAACCAAAAATATCTGTATTAAAAAAAAACCCCCAAAACAAAAGAAACCTACCGCAAAAATGATGTTATAAAACTAGCAGAAACATATTTGGCTTTGGCATTATTGTAGACGTTCATAATTGAACATAGTTTCATGCAAGGTGCTTTAAATCAGGGAGCAGACTCCGTTTTACTTGTCTGTATATTCTTAATCAAAAGGAACTATGATATTGACTTAACCTCACACAGAATAGCAATGGATACGACTTAAAAAGAACATTTTAAAGCTTCCAAATGAGATATCTTTATGTTTATGTTACTTAATCCCTGGAAACTCAGACTCTAGTTATAATAATGAACTCGATCAAAACATTAATGTTGCATTTTAAAATATGTAACGGAGCAGTGTGGTTGAGCAGATAATATTTTTGTTGACATTTCAATACACGCTCTAGCAATTAGCCAGATTGTGTTCAGGTTGCTTAGGAACATAGACCTAACAATGATCAGCGCAACCACGATATTTTATAATAGAAAAAGGAGTTTTCTATAATACAGTGGACCGTAGAGGAAAATATTTACTTAATTTGTTTGGTAGCTACATACAAATTGTTAATGGCATAATACTTGGAGGCCAACTTTGTAAATACATTTCTGCACCACACTCAAGGACGTACAGCTAAAAGCTACGTAATTTTATGTAAAAGTATATTTTATACATGTCAAATTATGATTTTTAAAGTTCATTATCTGATTCCCATTGAAAACTATCCTTCAGACTACTAACAACGATTGACAGGGAAAAGGACTCAGTACGATATTAGCAGGCGTTCAGTCATACAAATTCACTCTCAGATAAATATCAATAGTGATGGCACTGTGTATGTTGCAGACAACTGTCATTATATTATCTTAAAAGCGTAAGCAAAGAAAACAATGTGAGGAGGACAAAATACAAAACGAGTTCGACACAAGCTTAGTTATCAAAAGAAAACATGAAAGGTGAATGGCGAAACTGTTGTCTTTCTACACATTTTATCCATATATTAGATGTAACTTTTATAGAATACATAGGAAATATACCAAGCACAGACGGCGATAAAACATTCAAATTCAATATATTAAATCAGCAATACGTCGCACAAACTACCAGTCCTAACGCTCATTTGGAACTAGTTGATTCCTTAAAGGAACTAGAGGATGAAAGAACTGATAAACGAATAGATCTACAAACATCGTATAAATATTTTGCTTACTTACATAACATTCCAGACTATTACATACAAAGAATAGAGGAAGTATTGAAACAAAACTCGTTCAGTATTTTAGACTATACAATCGGGGCCCCGGGTGGCCGAGTGGTCTAAGGCGCTCGAATTTAAAGATCACCTGTCTGTGTGGGTTCGAGTCTTTGGCTTTGCCAACGTCGGTATCGGAGAAATCTTGCCAGTATTTTCCCTTAGGTCGGTGGTTCCTCCCGAGCTTTTTCTCCCACCAAATAATACAGGCTGCCATACATAGTTTTTCGTGTGCTGAAAAATAGCGTTAAGCCCACAAGAAGAACCACAAGACTACAAAATCCAGATGACGAAGAAATTAGAACATTTTATAATAACTTTTCAGGCATTGATTGTATTACAAATATTTGTTAGTAAGAGCATGAACAACTTCTTCAATTCATTATTCATTTAAAAATAAAACCAATTTAAAAACAAGGCGATCCAAAAGTTACCCGAACATTATAGAGGTATAGCATTAACCTGAGCACATAAACTAGTGTAGGTAAACTATTCAACACTATTCTGAAAGACAGACCACATTCCTACCTTAGAGATAGTAAAGGTATTCGTCCCATTGAAATTTCTTTAAAATGCTGCGTATTTCAGGCCATGTTTTTTCTCAAATATTTAATTGACAAACATCTTAGAATTGGTATTATAAATTTATATGCTTCTTGCATTTATTATAGCCCAGGATTTGAAGCAGCTATTCACTACGAAATCAAAATTAAACTATTTGAATGAGCAATTAATAGATATTTTACATAATTCTAGATAATATATATTCCAATAACCTGTCTATTATTAACATTACTAATACACTTATAGGCCACTTTTTATCTAAAATTACAGTCCGTCGAGGTGATTTACGTGGCACTAGTTTATTAAAATTGTTGTCAGATCATTTACATGACTGTTTATACTACAACATCTACATGGCATACTTATTATACTAGTTGATTGTCTACTTTATTCTCATGATATACTGGTTGACCTACAAGCATCATTTTAAACACTTAGGGTATTCTGCTATTTTAAAAAATGGTTTTTATGTAGCAACATTTATAAAGACTAAAATAATAATTCCAGTAATAATGGTAAATTTTTAGAGGAATGATTTACACTAAATGGAGACTTAATGTGCAAATAATTATAATAATTACTAATCTTTTCAGTGCCTGCGAAAATCCAAGACTCAAAAAACATTTCTTTGTTAAAATCATCATTCAAAATATGCAGATTTAACATCAGTTCGCGCTATACTGCACCTGTTTGACAACAGGGGTAAAACCTATTCTGCTGCATAGCAGTGAGATAAGGAAAACATTTAATATACAGTCAATAAAATACATAGCATCTGAAACTTCCCAAGCAACAGTGGCTATGGTGTCTGCGAAGTCAATAAATTGCACACAAAAGCTTTTAAGTACAGCATTGCATTGCAGTAAATAGTACTGCTCAGTATTGCTGCGTTCCCTGAACTTGGGCATTTCCCACTGCACTTTAACACAGTAAGTTCTATATTGTTTGTACTGGATAACACTCTAACATGACCCTCTGGTTTACCCCAAACCGCTTGTCATACAAGTATATCACTGGACACGATTAGAGTCAGTCTCTTCAATAAATGTTTACCAGTAGCTGCATTTATTCTGTATATTTGTCATTGTTTACTTTGCAGAAAATGGTGCAATTCTTAAAGAAAGGGTGCAAAAAATGGAAGAGAATTCAATTATGCATTCTGGATCAAGAAGAATTACAGAATATGTAAGATTTACATATCAAGGAACTCATCTGGGCCCACATGATCGTTTGCGATGAGATGACCTCATATATTATGTTTTTAAGAATACACAATAAGCGGAATACATGCTGCTGCTGGCAACAGTTGTTATAATATCATGCAAATCAAGTGAGGTCAGACGATTGATCAGCAGCATGTTTTCTTTAATAACCTGACACGGTCGTTTGCGTGATGACGGTAAACGGTGTCAACCTATAAACTGACTGACAAAGCAGATATAGGTTGTACTGAAGAGACAGTGTTCGTTGCATAAGATATTAATTGTTCACGGTATGATTCTTTGTAACGGCGTAGCAAGAAATTTAACTTATGCTGGATAACAATCAGTATCAATAAATCTCATTCGACAATTTTGAAGACTCTTCAAGAAAGCGGTTTAAATATTTGGAACAAATATGAGAAAAAGCTTGGAGTTCCAGATAAATGAAAAGCTTGTAGTTCCAGATAAATGAAAAGCTTGGAGTTCCAGATAAATGAGCACTTAATTTAGATTTTAAGATACTTTTAAAGGTGTACTTACTTATCACTACTCTCACATCACAAATAAAATAGTATTACTAAACTCTGCATTAACGTGCACCGTGTAAGAATTGAAAGTGGTAGTTATGGGAAAATAAAGGATGAACACATTAACTGTATTCAGTCAGAAGGAAAATAAAGAACATGAGAATATTATACATTGTAGAAAGTAGAATATGAGATGCCATTTATCATTGAATACCCCCTATATGTAAAAGAAAGAACACGTTTTTTAAATTAAATTTTAACAGTAATCTAACCTTCCTCATACTGATGACAATATACCTTTCTCTTAGTTTCTCAGTGATAATGAAAAGTGAATGAAAAAGCAAGAGAAAAAGCTAACAGAGCAGACACGCACAGACAAGAATTATCTAGTTATCATTTATTTTCATATTGTTGCTGCTCCAATCATTAACAATCAAACTTGATAATGGGTATCTTTTTGCTTTAAAACTAAGTGTTATGTATATTTAATTTAATTGTTTGTTTGTTAGTTTTAAATTTTTTTAATTTCATTACATGCTATTTTAACATTGTTTACTGGATTTGACATTGTAGAGAATTGATTTTTTAATTTTTATAAACAACTAATAATAGAAACATTGTATCTAGTTCTTGACCTCGTTTCAAAATCAGTGACAGTTTTGGTAAACAACGTTTTTTATTGATTTTTTAAAAAATCTTTCTCAGAGTAAGAGTCATTAAGTTGAGTCAAGGTCAGACCTGGACAACGTGACAAGTAGCATATATCAATTGGTACAAACTTTTATTTTTTCCAGAAGAATGAACTTTTGACCCTCATCCGGGAATCTGTTCTGCGTCTTAATTAGTGTATAACTGTTGTTTTGATAGAGGTTTATTGAGTTGGGCTTAAAACTCTTGACACGTTAAGTTGTATTATGTTGTGACCAGTTTGGGTTGAATTTTTATTTTTTTCAAATTATTGAATTCAAGTGATTCTTTCCCTAGAAATACAAAAGTGCTCTGACAAAATTCTTGGATAAGAAATTTATTGGAATTTATACTGAATTCAAAACTGGAATAATATTTTCTGTGATTCAACAAGAGACTGTTGACACAGCAACAATTTGCTGACGACAACAGACGTCATCATCTTCAATTTCGGACTTCATCGGGACTCGAACTCAGTTTCATTCAGGACCTTTTATTACTAGGACTTCTATTTTAATTCTTGGATTATTTTTGGATTTAATTCGTAAAACCGTAAGTTCTTATTTTTCATTTTTAACTTTTGCATTCTAGGGAAATAAATTATTTGTTAAATTTTACAAAGCTTGTTGTCTTCACTCTTTTCTGTTACTTATTTCAAGAACATAGACTCGTAACATAAGTGAATTATATATTTCAGTGAGTGCTAAGAATTAAGACATTTCTCACCTATTTGTGGTTACAATGCACAAGAAGAACCTTAGTTTTATTTATTTATTCGCAATAATCAGAAAATTCAGTTTTAGTTCATGTTATTATGGAAATGACAATGATTCTGCAAATTCACGTAAGCGTGGTACAATTGTGCATATTTTCACAAATGGATTTTTGGGGCATGGCAGGTTTTTAAGTTACTCAGTAATTCCAAAATTTGGCAACTGTAATTAATGATTGATTCTTAACACTAATGTAAAATATTACTTAGTCTGCAAATCGCATACTAATGCATACCATATTACAACCCGTAACTGTGCCGCAATAAATTAAAATGCTGAAAGATATACGCAACGAGACATGTGATATATCGGAAAGGCGCTTTCTCCGTTTAACAAAAAGAAACGTATAAAGCCATCATTTCGTATTAGAGCTGTAAATGAGTGTACTCAGAGTCTGGGAAGTCACCAAGTTGCTATAACTAGAAATTATACCATTTACCGCTACGAATAACCTGAACACCGTCAAAGTGTCAACACTATTGAATATATGGATACATTAATCTTTTTGTCCAAATATTGGTCTTTTTACCATTCATTTTGTTTTGCAACAATCAGGCAATATTAGGAATTATTTTAGTAAGAAGCAACTATGCGTTGCGTGGCATCCCCTTAATTAGTAACCAATCTTATTTTGTTTTCTTTTAATCATTCAGCAGACCCTGAGAATGTTGTTCTTTACAAAGAAACAGGAAAAGAAGGGTGTGAGATCACGAGTATCGTTAACAACGTGCTCATTGAAAGATTTACAAACGCTTAACTGAACTCAAGTACGTCCGTGAGTAATATCTCTCTTCGCAAGAGCATGTTCTTAATGGTGTTTTTGGTATTTAAGCGAGAAAAATGTTCCCCAAGAACAAAAATTGACACTTGAGTCAATTATGGTCGCGTGTCTGTACTAAACTTCTTCGTCCTGTGAGATAGTTGTTTTGTAGCGGTAACTATCTTCTTTCAATCAATAAACATGAGTTTCGTTACATGAACCGTTATGGGTAGGTGTTGGATGCAACTTAGTCATGTTATATTTAGATGATTTCATTATGTCTATAAGGTTTATGTCTAGGTTTGCGTTAAAATTTGTGATCTTTGTATAAAGACCACACGAGTGGAGAACAACACAAAAACCACACGAATAGAGGATTACATAAAGACCACACGAATAAAGGATTTCATTCAGGATTCAGCATGGATATATGTTGTTTTATGCCTTTTATTTGGTATGTGTGTTAGAAGTTACGTTTAGGTAGCAACCCGTAAATGTGCATGGAGCGGGATTCAGGAAAGTTTACGTGTGATCTTGGATCAAACTTTTTGAGTCCCTTGTATACAACCATCTAGTCATCCGGTTGCAAGATGGTATTTTCAGCGAGGATCCAGTAGTGATTAACACCAGACTATTGATAAATATGACCACAAACATATGCTCGCATTGGACATGAAATACAAATCTTGGGTTTTCTCCATACGTTAAGATAAATTCACTATTTCATAACTAGACCAAAGACTTGCTTTCATACTATGTCAAGATATGCCGTAATGTATTTGTTACCAATATAAATAACGGTAAATAAAAGACACTCACCTGGAAAAGATACTTAATCCAATTTCCTTCCACTAAATTTCACAATAAATGGACATACGTATTGCAACACACACGCGTTTGATCATATCCAACAGTAATTAGGATATTTACGTGTAGAATCCATTTATCAGGAGCAGCATTCACTGCAACGTCAGGAGGAGCAAACTTTTTCTTGCCTCTCTAGTTCCCCCCTCCCCAAAGTATATAACTATTGTTAAATCTCTGTTAGCTCCTTAACGTCACGCTAAACGTGACTTCCTTTATACGCAAGATTGATAAGTGCGGACAGCATTACATGACGATTCCATCAGAATAGCTAGAATAGTCACTTTTGTTCGGTCGATTTTATCTTGAAATGCGCTCACTCGTAAGCTATCTTCATTGCCTACATCGTTAAGCCATTTCATATCCCAGTCGATTTGCTTGCCTCTCGCACCAGACCAGACATAAAGATCGCACTAGCTTACAATATTATTCGCAGCCTGGGTTTATTCCATTGATAGACAATAGTGTAATCAATCGAATTATTATAATCCATCCACACACACATACACGCACACACACATACACACACACATGCGAAGAAAACGTTACATTAAATGTATATTAAACTTAATAATTTACAGCATTACTTACATGAAATTATTAACAAGACCTTTACACAAGTTTTGCTCAACGTCTGCGAAGTACTTACAAAAGATCTACGTTATGAACAGGGTGTATTTTTTGTCAGTTCTATTGAGTACTTATCAAGAATGTTCCTGTGTAGTTCTTATGCCTATCCAGACATTTTATAATGGGTCGCAGCAATTTCAAGTACTTATTTTCAAGAATATGTTACATTAAGAATAGCAACCGCCTTTACAATCCGAATGTTCATTATCAAAACAAAAGATGGCATTAAATTGGAGTAAAAAGTAGTCTTATTCTCAAAAAACTCGACCCACAGATATGGTAAAGTAGGTAAGAGTTATCATACAATTCTGAACGTTTCTCTTCCTCTTCAATGGAATCGTTGACATTATTTTATCATCTAGCTGTTAAAAATTAAAATCTTACTGCCGTCACTGGCGTTGCATTATTATTATTTTTGCTAACGTCGGCATCGTCATTATCATTACGATCATCATCAGCAGAAACAGAATGAATATAATGAACAACAATAAGAATATTATCAATAATGGTGTCGGTATAGCTATTGTTTATTAGGCTCAGAATTTGAATTTGTTTATTATGTTAATGGTTACTTAAACACGATATGAATCAAAGCCACGTTGTACAACGAACTTATGTAAATTA
The DNA here is from genome assembly GCA_016617855.1 of Megalonaias nervosa. Lineage (NCBI taxonomy): Eukaryota > Metazoa > Mollusca > Bivalvia > Unionida > Unionidae > Megalonaias > Megalonaias nervosa. Next base: position 133,552 of record JAECUM010005922.1, on the reverse strand, counting down.
TGCTATACGGCTTCTATATAATACACGTGTTTCTTTAATACATAGCATCGTGCTATCGATATTGTACTAAATTTATTCTGCCTTATTCTCCAAGAGATCCGTCCAGTCGTCTGAAATCAATGAGAAAACATTAGATATTTAACATCCACAAGATAACACGAAACACTAGATATATTCCAGTGAACACAAAATACCAGCAATTCCTATTGTTCATTATATATTTAAAAGAGGACACTCAATGCCAGACATTCGCTAAAGAACACCAAAAAGTACACATCCGCCAAATAATACTTAAAACAAACTTCTGCCAGAAAACATTAAAAGCCAGAAATTCACTAATAAACACTTAATATAAAAGTTCTACCAAACGAAATTAAACACCAGACATCCACTATACACTAAACATGCGAGCAGAAAACGCGAAACGTCAGACATCTTCAAAGAACACTAAACATCACACAAACGACAGGCGTGCACTGTCGAACATAAAATGCAAGATATCCACTATACGCAGTAAATATTACACAACTACCGGAAACCATTTATACGCCATTAATTAAATAAAGTAGACAAGATACTAGAAACAACAAATCCAAACCATCCACTAAATAGCCACAGTCAATACGAACAAAAAATATCAGTTATGTGGTTTTAAAGTAAGTAACAGACATAAGCGAAACGAACAAGCTTATTAAGATCAACAGTTACATTTATTTCTCTACGTTATAAAGTAAAACTTCAAGAAGAACTTACAGTATTGTGAATTAAATCTAAAATAATCCTCACAGTTCTATAACAAGTCCAAAGTAATGAGTGTTCTGAAAGAATACCATTAATCTTGAAGGTGTTGGTATACAAAAAGTCTTGAATGTGCTGATATGCCAATAGTCTTGACGTAGCACAATGATAAAATCCAGAATGTCTTGAAAGAAATTCACAATAATCCCGAAACAGTGTTTTAGTCCAAAAAGTCAATGAGCACTTTGCAAATCCAGTGAATGATTTTTTAGATAAACGATTCATCTCAAATTTTATCTATACACAACTGAAAATGATTTTACAGACTGATCTTAAGACAGGACTGAATAATTTTTTTTATCGCAACCTTATATAAAAACCTAAGACAATAACTTCACGAGGATGTGGGGCATAAGTTCGCTTCCAGAATATTCTAAGTTATAAATAAGGCTTGAACTTGAACTTAAATACAAGTAAACAACTTATTTATAACATACAAACATGACAAAAACATGAGACTCGCCAGTTGGGCCAACTTTTACTCTCAATTACGAACAAATGTCAAGCACTCAATACAAATTAAATATACACAACAGTCATTATGATACACTAGACATCCACCAGATAATAATAAGTACCAGGCATCCATTAAAGAACAGCGAATACTGGATATGTATTAGAGAACACCAAACATATCCCTCAAAATAAGTAACATAAAAGAGTGAAAAGCAACAAGCTTTGTAAAATTCAACAAATAATTTATTTCCCTAATATACAAAGTGAAAATGAAAAAAGGAACTTACGGTTTTGCGAATTAAATCCCAAGATAATCCTGGAATTACAGACACAAGTCCTAATATTAAATTCTCTGAATGAACTTTAGTGGAAATCCAAATTAAATCCAACGCTGAAAATGTTGATGTGTCTCTGGTGGACTGTGTTTTTGTGTTGTACCGACAGTCTTTTGTATGAATCACAGTAAAATAATTACATTTTTGAATTCACCATAAATCCCAGTGAATGTCTCTGTCCAAGAATACCTTTTAGGAGCACTAAGTATTCCGGAGAAACATCACTTGAATAATTTGAAGAAATAAATTCCAGCCCAAATGAGCTACTGGACACAACAATAATACAATTGATTCTGCAAGATCTTAAAGCACGAATAACTAATTTTCAAATAAACTATATTGATATTTTAAACTAAGACGTAAAAAGAGACTCCGGGTAAGCGTCAGAAGTACATTGTTTTAGAAAGATCTTAGTTATAATTAGAAAGTCCCTAACCAAAATCATAATAAAACATAACAATCATCACGTGGTCTAGCTATAAAAAATACAATGTCCTTGACTCAGCTTAAGATAATGATCCTCACTCAGAGAAAACATGTTGTTTACAAAATTGTCACTGGTTTTGGACAAGGTCAGCAACTAGATACCATGTTGGTCGGCCACAAAATATAATGAAATAAATATAAAAAAATATAATAAAACTATCTAACAAGCAATACAAATTATATATACATAAAATATCCAGCTTGAATTCGACTACATAGTCTATATAATTTATCTCTGCATAACAACTTGAATTAGCTACAAAGGAATAGTCCAAATAATGGACCTCTGCATAACAACTTGAATTTGGCTACATAGGAATAATCCTTATCATGGATCTCTGCATATCTGCATAACAACTTGAATTTGGCTGCATAGGAATAGTCCTTATCATGGATCTCTGTATAACAACTTGAATTTGGCTGCATAGGAATAGTCCATATAGTGGACCTCCGCATAACAACTTGATTCTGGCTACATAGGAATAGTCCTTATCATGGATCTATGCATAACAACTTAAATTTGGCTACATAGTAATAGTCTATATAATGGACCTCTGCATAACAACTTGTATTTGGCTACATTGGACCTCTGCATAACAATAGTGCCATTGTTGTTTGTTTTTTTTCAGCGACTCTAGCTGACTTATTGCGACTTGGTTTCCTAAAATTTGCAACAAAAACTAATTGTTCTGGATGGCTTCATCCTTAAATAGTATTAAAATGCCCTAAAGGAAGCAGCATATTTACATTCTTTGATCTGATATCTTATCAGCATTGATTTCCACATATAAGAACAAAATTTTGATGGTATTTGAATGGATCTGCCCATCAGACATCCACTCCACCCCACCCCCGCAAACAATAATCACTGAAAGGAAACAGTTTCCAGATGAGAAGGGGGAGGGGCTATTAGCAAATGATTTTTCTAAAGCATTTACTTCATTTTTCTATTACTGAATTTGTGTATTATGGAAACATTTAACTTTTTTGAAAGAAATTAAACAGACATTTATTTGATGCATCGATCACCCCTGAGATTGGCTTAAACATGTATGTATGTACGTATGTATGTATGTACATATGAAATATAATATGTTTCTGTAGGTCTGTATGCGTGTGTGTGTGTGTGTGTGTGTGTGTGTGTGTGTGTGTGTGTGACTTTGATTTTTAACGAAACTTTAAAAAAATATCAGTCATATCGCTACGATGTCTGTGTAAGGGTGCAAATTTCTGTCTATCTATAAAGAGCACATTAATTTGGGCAGGTGAACGATTAATTATATTTATGGGGACCGGTGCGTGTTAAATCGCAATACTGCAAGGATTTTTAATGCTTGTGTTGCGGAAGTAGGCGATTCTTAATTAAGTCTTCGTTTGTTTAACAGTCAGACAGACTGGAAGGAGAAAGGTTAACTTCGATCTTGTATCGGAAGTGTCAGATTTGAAATTGTCCAGGATCAGTTATTTGGAAATCTAGAGGCCAGGCAGACTACAATTTTGGCGCCTAGTTATAAATGGCGGGAGATATATTTAATCCGGATTGGTTACGCTAGGTGAGGGGAATGGTTCCCACACGAAATTTCTTGGTTTTAATATGTCCCATCGCAAAATTTAGTCAGTCTGCGTTTTTCTTCAGGAGAAAACAAATGTAGGAGACTCCGAGTTTGAATTTAGAAGAAATTCACTCGTAAAATAATTATCCAAGGGACCGGATGTCTGGAAAGTCGACGGACACAATTCTGGCGGTAGAAGCGAGCAAAGTTTGAAAGCACAAGGTATTTGCGCCAATCTCATGTAATCCGTTGATACCAGTATAACGATTTGCTTGATTTATTTGCTTATATTTGCATGAATTTATTTGTTTAAATTCGTAGATCAATTTTCTTGGCATGAGTACAACTGTGTTGAGTTCATCTATCTGAATCCGTACAATGCTCTTCTTTATATAAGTTTAACGAATTGTTTGAATGTGTCGTCTTGATTGTTATAGGAAAATAGGTATTCTAAGAATTTCATGCCTTACCTTAGTTGATGTGAGTTACGAGAATCCGTGTGAATTCACCGACCTGAGATGATTTCATATATGCTAAAGACTTGAATGTGTGTATTTGCTAGAAATAACGTAGTTAAGCCATGTAATGAATTTCATTCATTCATTTGTGTCATTGAGACGAGAACGGAACTGTTATGTCTCGTGTGATGATATTGTGAGTCAGGTTGAAATAGCCGTTAGGAAGTACATTAATCTTATGAAACTAGGTTTGTTTATGGTCTGCCATGTTTAGCTTGACCAGATAGCCTTTAGTATCTGTTTGAATTCCGATAGAACGATATCTGACATAACGAGAGGGGAGTAATGATCTATTCCCAGTAGGATATCAGACAGGAAATTTAGGTTGCTTCTCTGTTTATTTTGGAAGGTGAAATTGCTCCACTAGACGTATCCACGTACTGACTTATCCAAGTACCTACGTATCACGTACTTACGTATCCACCTACCCACACAAAGTTCGAGGGCCGAAAGAGGCGAGACAATAGAGAGTTTGGAGAAGGGAAAAGTGGAAAGGACCAAGAAGAACAGCCACAGTGAAGTTGGAATGAACTGGAAATAATCAGGTTATGAAGTTGTACAAGGCAATGACTTCGATTGTTCACTCGATTCTATGATGACCCAATTCTATCATTTAAAACAGATCTGCTATTTATATAAGTATATTTGTGTTTGAAATTCGGTGAATGATTTATTTCAAAAAGAAGTGCATCTTCCTAATGTAATGCATTGTCACGGCTGTTTATGTAATTGATTAAATTGTTATTTTTCATGTACGGGGGCTCGTGTCATTTTGTTTTATATATCTGCTCAGATCTCTATTTATTCCACCTATAAGTTTCACACTTTATATTAATATTTGCTCGATCCGGGCAATAACACCGGAGGCGATCACCCTCTAGATAACGATAACCCAATAAAGCGGACGCCTTGTAAGAAGGTACAATCCGTCAATCAATCACCACCAACAACCAACACTCAACAAAGTGGGCGCTCGTCTAGGAATCAGAACATTTTATTCGAGTAAAGAGTCTGAGCAAATATAGAATAGAATAAGTATTTAAACATTGATAATTTCAATAGTACTTTCCAAGAAATAGCGATCAGAGTGAATCGAATCATTGTCTGCTTATATGTTTGTTTTTTTTATATATATATATTCTGTGCATGCAATTTTCTTGCCATTTCTTGTCATATTGTGATGAAAATATTGTAAGAGATTGAGGCACGTTCCTTGCTGTTCGGGTCGTATTCAAAATTTTTGAAGTGAAAATGAAGAATTACCTTTGTATTCTCTTGGGAGAAGAGATATTTAGGCCAACCCCGCAGTAGTAATTACGCCTAGTTTAGTGTGTAAGCGTTACGCTGAATTTGGGGAGACATTCCACCGGTGTACTGCCCGTTTATTGATTGTTGGTGCAAGGAATAGTCTGGTTTAATTGAGTAGAGCCATACTAGAAGTAGGATAAATATGTGTGGGGATATTTTCGAGTAGGGCAGTAAAACTCGAGTGTAGGTAAAGAACTTAATTCTTGTGTCACCGTACAAGTAGACCAGTATGGCGACAGACAGACAATTAGTTAGAGAATTTAAGTCGACTGTTAAGGACGAATTAGGTTACGAAGGGGCCCATTTAGCTGAATTTGTTGAGCGGAGTGTTAGAGAACATAAGGAGTAACTAGCCGCGGAACGAGAGAAAGACGGACAAGCAACTGAGCGCGAACGAGAGAAAGACAGACAGGCAGCGGAACGAGAGAACGACAGATAGATAGCGGAACGAGAGAAAGACAGACAGGTAGCTGAGCGCGAACGAGAGCTCGAACTAGCCAGATTGCAGGCCGAAGAAAAATCTAGAGAACGCGAACACATGTTAGCCAGGGAGAGGCTGAGGGTCGAAGCAGAGTCCAGAAGGGGTGAAGACTTGAATGAACGTTCAGGACCCACAACTAGGCGATCTGAAGACAGACGACCAATACAGATCACCATGCCCATGTTCAACGACATGGACGGAATCATTGACAACTTTTTGACTCAGTTCGAAAAGTTGGCACTGGTTTATCAGCTACCCAAAGACCAGTGGGCTATCAATGTTTCGGCATTCTTACAGGGAGCCGCGAAAGACGTCTACCATATAATGACACCGAACGAGATAGACGACTACGACGCTTTGAAGAAAGCGCTACTACGGTACCATGAGCTGTCGGCGGAAACGTTTCGGAAACTCTTTAGAGGATCGTCGAAAAGAGCTACCGAAACGCACGCGCAGTTCCATAACCACGTACGAGTAATTTTTGATAAATGGATGAAAATGACTCGTACCGCACTAACGTATGAAGGCATACGCGAGAAAAATTTGAAAGAGCACGTTTTAAGTACATACAGAATGACTTAACAGTGTTCTTAGCGGAGCGTGAATTCTCAACCTTGGATGATATAAGCGTGATGGCCGAGCGCTATGAGAGCGCGCACTCGCGTCCAACCACCTGGGATGGCAGGGACCGACCTGGCATGGGTGAACATAGAAAGATCACTGAGGTAGTACCCCAAAGACGGAATGGTCAGAATGGTGGGAGGCCAGGGACCGGAAATCTCAGCCGAGAATATTTCAGTGGGTCGGGGAAGACTCAGGGGGCAGAGAAGGATACTACAGGGAGGAAGGGTGAGCTGGTGTGTTACTGCTACAACAGACCAGACCATGTCGTTAAGGATTGTAGGAAGTATCGTCCGACAACGATTAATTCGGTAACTACGAATACTGTTAAGGAACAGGAAACAGTGGAGTTGACTAACACAGCAGTAGCTACGGTTAATGGTGAGAGGGCAATCGTACTGTTTGATACCGGTTGTAGTTCTCCGGCCTTGGTAGATAGTAGATATGTCAAGCCTGGAGATTACACAGGCGAGACGGTTGAAGTCCAGTTTGCTAACCGGACGAAAGATTCGCTCCCGTCCGTTAACATTGATCTTGATTCGCCGTATGTAAAGGGACGAATTCAAGCAGCGTGTTTGTCGGGACTGTCTCATGACGTAATATTAGGGTGTAGGTATGTGTTGCCACAGCCTAACCCTATGACGTGTACACCTGTACACGTGGGGTCCGTTGAGACGAGGGCTATGAAGCGAAGGTCAAGGTCAAAGCCGCTAAGACCCAATACTTCGCTCATAGACAATTTGCTACCTGGCGAGTTGAGGAAACTTCAAGAGGAAGATTTGTCTCTCAACAAGGTACGCAGGTACGCAAAAGATGGGTCCATACGGAAATTGCCAGACTGCGAGGTGAAGTTCGCTACGAAACACGGTTTTTTGTACCGGTACGCCAGAAAAGGGACCGATACATTTAAACAAGATGTTGTGCCCATAGCGAAGCGAGCAGAAGTGCTGAGGCTGGCACATGAAGGTCTACTTGGAAGCCACATGGGCGTGGCGAAGACCAGAGATAGGTTAGTGAGAAAATTCTACAGACCAGGTATGTAAGGGTGTTACGTGTAGGCTCGTACAATAATAACAAGAGAAAAGAGTGAAGTGTGTGTGTGTGTGTGTGTGTGTGTGTGTGTGTGTGTGTGTGTGTGTGTGTGTGTGTGTGATTTAGATTTTTAACGTAGCTTTAACAATTTTTCAGTCATATCGCTACGATGTCTGCACTGTGACAGTTTATTGTGATGTCTAGAGCTGGGGCATCATGCCGCAGACATGTGGCATGATGTCCCACCCAGTCACATTATCCTGACACCAGGCCGACCAGTCCTAACACTAACCTCTTAATGCTGAGCGCCAAGCGAGGCAGCTGTTAGTACCATTTTATAAAGTCTTTGGTATGACTCGGCCGGGGTTCGAACCCGCGACTTCCCGCATCCAAGGCGGACGCTCTAACCACTAGGCCACCGGAGTGAAGCCAAGAAGCTTTGTATATTTTAACAAAATGATTTATTTCCCTAGAAAACAATGTAAAAATTGGAAATAGGACTTACGGTTTGTGAATATAATCCAAAATTTAATCCTAAGAATGAAAAATACAAGTCCTATCACTAAATATTTCTAATTGAATCCTGGTTCGAATCTCGACGACGTTCCAATATGGAAGGCGATGACGTCAGATGTGGACTTTGTACAAATGGCAACAATTCCTCAATTGAATCACAGTTTATGTTTCCGTATAACTCCAGAATAAATTTCCACCGAATTTCTTTCTCCCAGAATTTTTATTAAAAAAATACACTCGTTTGGTTTTCTAGAGACTAAATTATTAAATTCCATAAACAAATGAACTTCAAAAACAATCTGGCTTCAACAATTGAAACCTCTCGAGCCCTCAAGGTTTTAAAATACAACTGACTGAAAAGCTCTCAGAAAGGGTATTAAACCTAACTAAAATATCATCCCGTTCTCGCGTGATATGTCACGTGGTCTCTTAACACGTGAACAACGCAACAGAAAAAATGAAATTTGTCACGTAGCTAGAACAGCCCTATCTAAAAACCAGACTCTCACTCTGAAATAAATTTAAAAATAAAACATTGTTTATTCAGACTAGGCCGAAATGACCTTGGCAATAGCTAAAAATAATGCTTCTGTAATAGGTTTTACGTTTTAGATAAACAGAATTTTACTGAAAGAAAATATCGAATCCCTTGAAAATAATCATTACAATAAAACGTAAGGAAACAAAAATAAAATAAAAAAGAATTTTAAAACTAACACACAAACAATTTAATTACATATACGTAACACTCCCCCATAAAGAAAAAGAAAGATTTATATAATAAAGTAAATTATACATGAGGTAAACAAAATTACGTAAGAAAATTCTTATGAACTATATAAAGTGTATATGAAATAATATTTCTATCTACGGGAAAGTGCATCTGCAATCAAATTGTCTTTCCTTTGATGTGCCTGATGTTGAGATTATATTCTTGCAAAAACAAATTCCACCTTAATAATCTTTGATTTTTATTTTTCATCTTGTCGATGAAAGTAAGGGGGTTGTGATCACTATACACAACAACCGGAGAAGGAGCTGAGCTAATGTAATCTTCAAAATGCTGTAATGCCAATATTAAAGCCAAACATTCCTTCTCGATTGTTGAGTAATTTCTTTGGTGCTTATTTAATTCATTAGAGAAATAGCACACTGGGTGATCAACACCATTTTTATCTTCTCGAATCAATACTGCTCCAACCCCAACATCACTTGCATCCACAGATAATTTAAAAGATTAATTGAAATTTGGAGCTGTTAGAACCGGCACACTTTTGAATATGGCTTTTAATCTATCAAAAGCTTCTTGACATTTTTCAGTCCAAAGAAACTTGTTTTTCTTGCTCAACAAGTTTGTCAGGGGTTCAGCAATATTGGAAAAATTAGAACAAAACTTTCGATAGTATCAGGCCATACCCAAAAGTCGCATCAGATGCTTTTTACTGACAGGCACAGGGAAATCAGAGATAGCCTTAACCTTAGCATCTATAGGTTTAACTTGACCATGCCCCACAGTATGTCATAAAAATGTTACACAAGCACGGCAGAACTCACTTTTGGATAAACTGATTGTCAAATTTGCATCAGTGAGTCTTTCAAAGAATTCCCGAGCGGCATTACTTTATATTGATAGAGTCCATCTGGAGTCACAAATGCCGAAATTTCTTTCGCTCTTTCCGTTAGTGGAATTTGCCAAAATCATTTCAGAAGGTCAAATTTGGTGACGTATTTGGCATTTCCAATTTTATCAATACAGTCATCGATTCTTGGTAATGGAAATGAATCTGTTTTTGTCACACTGTTCACCTTCCTATAATCAGTGTACATACAGAAAGTTTTATCCGGTTTCGGAACAAGTATACAAGGTGAACTCCAATCACTTTTACTGGGCTCTATGAAATCGTTCTCCAGCAAATACTGAATTTCCTTTCTCAAGTATTCTTGTTTGAGAGGGTTCGTCCTGTATGGGTGTTGTTTCACAGGTTTTGAATCTACAATTTCAACGTCATGAAAAATTTTGTTTGTCCTTGTAGGAATATCTGGGAACAAGTGCTCATATTCGAATAATAACTGTTTAAGTTCATTTCTTTCTTGCTGTTGCAAATGTAAAAGTTTCTGGTCCAGATTTTTCATAATTTCCGAATTCCGAAGATTTGTTGCTCCAAGATCAACAGTGTCCAATTGAATTTCTTCACTTAAATCCTCAGTTGGTGGGACAGGTACAACTAAATTAATTGCATGATTTACTTGGCTATCTCTTTCAATATATTAGTACTCCATTAATTTATTTAGATCAGAGTACTATTATTATAATTTAACTCATTCATTTTCTTCTTTACTTTGTAAGGGCCGTAAAATCTAATCTGAAGAAAATTTTGAAGAATGAGCAAGAGAGAATGAACTCTATTACAGGACTCAAAAATTCTCTCAAGTAAAGTTTTGTGAAACCATAGCTTCCCTTTTGACTTGAATTGCTGAGTGCCAAATTCAAGCATAACAAGCTGGAAAAATTCCAGACATAAAATTTGACCCTTGACCTGACTGGACAGATTTGGGAAGGCCAAATTGAGTAGAAAACTTTATCAAAGCTTTTACTATAGTTTTGGTTTTAATATTCCTCAAAGGAATTGCCTCTGGGAATCTTGTTGACGCACACATAATGGTCAACAAATTTTGGTTGCCTGACTTATTCTTAGGTAAGGGACCAACACAATCTACCATAATTCTGCTAAATGGTTCGTCAAATGCAGGAATATGTTGCAGATGAGCCTTAGGTATCTTCTGATTGGGTTTTCCTACCATTTGACAAGTATGACAAGATCTACAAAATTTACAAACATCACTTTTGATTTTTGGCCAATAAAAGTAAGTCAAGATCTTGTGATAAGTTTTATTTATCCCTAAATGACCAGCCAGAGGAGTTTCATGGGCCAAACTAAGTATTTCCTGTCTGTAAGATTTTGGAACTACAATTAGATAGTTCACTGACTATTCGTCGCCAGCAGGTACCTCGGGAGGTCTCCATTTTCTCATAAGAATTCCATTTTTAATGAAATAACAGACAGGTACTTCAATGGCTTCAGTTTCACTAATGGCCCTCTGAAACAAATAGGAGATTTCAGGATCTTTTTCCTGTTCGACGACAAGTGATTGTCGTTTGTCACCCTGATTAGATAAAAGAGAATGAGTATATAGAAGAGGATCACTGTGATCAATACCTTTTGATTGATCCAAATTAGAAGTGAAAGTGACCTCATCAAAAGCCTGACCAATACATGTGTCAGCTAAAGGAATATTTTCCTTATCAAAATCATTCTCAAGAGCTTTCTTTGCCATAGCTCTGGTAACTGCACAAGCTGGGTATAACTCAGGGTATTCTTTTTCAATTGCATCAGCTTTCTGATCCAAACAAGGCTTGTCAGTTACAAGTGGATTAACCACAACCTTGTCTCCAGCTAGGTCGTTGCCTAGCAACAAATGAATGCCCTCAACGGGTAAAGTAGACACTATACCTTCTGTCACAGGTCCTGAAACTAAGTTTGATGACAAATGTACAGAATGGAGAAGAACATTAAGAAAGCCGCACTCTACTCCCTGAATGAGGACACTCTCATTAGAACAGGACTTCTCAGAAAAAGGCAAAGTACCTGATATTAAAAGACTGAGAAGCTCCTGTATCCCTTAAAATTTTAATAGGGATAGGATTGACCAAATCACCCAAGAGTGATATAGAACCCTTCGACATGAATGGTTCATTATTCTCCATAATAAAGTCAAACTGGGGTTTATTAGACCCAACAAATGTATTGCTTTCAATACATGACCGTGACCTTGACCTCTTAGAAATAAGAGCATTTGGGATAAGTCTATCTTGATTTTGATGCCTATATTTCAATTTAAAGCAATCAGAAATAACGTGTCCTTTTTCTTGCGATAGGTACACGTAGGAATAGACAAGTATTTTGAATCAAGTTTATCAGAAGCTTGATTTTTAGAAGCTGTGCCAGATTGAGTTTTAGGAGGAGTTGTATTGGGCTGAAATACCTTTCTGTCAGTAGACTGCTGAGTGAATGATTTGCCTACAACAGGAAATTTATGAGTTAAGGAATACTCATCAGCAGCAAGAGCAGCATTTTCCAAGGTTTCAATCTTATGCTCTTCAAGATGATTCTTAATATCATTAGGAACACAATTTTTGAACTCTTCAAGTAACACAAGTTGTTCAAGACTTTCATAATCATGTTCAACTTTCTTGGTTAAGCACCATCTCTTAATTAGTTTTGTAATGCGCTAATAGGTTACTTCGTAGTAAACCAGTGCATTTATTAATGCGTTATGTTAGAATTTACACATGCTTGCATTGTGAATTTGGAAACATGGTTTTAGTGTGTAAGATTAGTTACTATGGACGTATGTATATATCAGAGCATGAATATTTGATTATTTGCCTACTTTGTATGAGTAAGGTAAAGAAATGCATCCGATTATTGTGATATTGTTTAGTATAACGGGATTAGAAATATGTAGTGATGTGACGGAATTTATTGATGTATGTATAAGAAGTAATTGATACCATGCGGTATTATGACGTTGTTTTACCATACAAGAACGAATGGGTATCTCGATGTGAACGAATGCGTGACCGAAGAAATAGCCGTTATCTGATGATAGGCTGTGTGTAGTGTGAGATGAGAGGGCTAAGGAAAAAGATTGTACTGTCCTTCTGTTTTCACAGGAAACTTTTTTAGAGGATAGAGAGCTTCCGGTTCCATTGGGTCCCAAGTCTTCAAGAGTTGGAGACGGAATTGAGACTGTAGCCGACACAGTCGAAGTCGACAGAAGTGTAATCGTGGGGGGACAATGTGAAGGAAGAGGAGAAGGAGTCTAGAGAAAGTCAAGGAGAAGGAATTTGGGGAAAAGTCGGGGAGGAAGAGGAGAAGGACATGGGAGAAATAAGAGAGAGAAAGGATGCAACAGATGAGTAGAAATACAAGGACAGGTGGAAATCAATCTCACACTGTTAATCAAGTGATGCAATAGGCTTATTAAAGGGTCGAGTGGAAGGAGTGTAATTGGAATTTTGAGTCATTTGATTATTGAATTGTTATTAAATTGTTATTCATTGAATTTCAACCTTTTTGTATATTTAACCATCTAACCGTCTGCATTGCTGACTGGGGACTCGGAGCTTTACATCTATCTTTCACTAAATTTAACTTCCAACAAAATAGAGCCTGGGTGGGACTTCTATAATAGTTTAAATAAAATATTGGGAGCACCCCACCCCAACCATATAGTTCGTCACAGTTAGAAAAAAACAGAAAAACAAACACAGCAACTTAGAAACGATATGAAATAAATATTTACTGCGAATGTTTTAGAACAGAGTAATAGACCTGTAGAATGAGTTTCCTTGGAAATTGTTTTTCGTTATTTAGCGGTCACTGTTCATTTTCACGATAGAGCATGGTACCTATAAATCATATATCAAGAACTATGAAATTTGCCAGCATTTTTGATGGCATCATTTTTCTTGGGCTTAATACTTAGGACGCAAAGCTTTAAATGCACGATTAACCTGAACATCCATATTTACTTCCCTGGGGCTATTTATTTAGAAATTAATTAAAATCCAGACAGCTATCGTTCTTATCCAGAGTGAATATATCTTCAGGTTTCCCTGTAAAGTCAGCTACCCAAGCCGTCTTCCGATTTTCTATATCAGTTGTGTATCTCCCGCTTAATACTCACAGCAGCTTACGTCTGCTCTCGTGTCACACAGCTCATACGGACATCAGAATTTAATATATATAGAACATTCTCGTAGCTCGCGAAGTGAACACTTAATGTGTACCATCTTCATGTTGTTTAAACTGAAGAAGAAAAGAACCCGTCGGTTTCTCATGATTTACTGCGTTTCGTACGTATGAATTTTCCGGCAGTGTATAAGAATGTCAGAAGAACAAATCAAAGAAAGTACAGAATTCGAATTGTTCCCATCACAACTACAAAAGGATGTAAAATATATATCTTTTTTTTCATTTATCAAAGAAGTCAATATTCCATTCCATGCAAAAATACCGTCATTCTTAGTGTAGTTATGCAAAACATTTCCCGGTCATCAGATGATACTGACGTTGCATTGTCTATTACATATTATAGATTGTAATAAAGTTAAACTCAAATTTATGAAGAAATAAACTATACTAGTTTAATATTTTTAGCTAAGAAAAAAGAAAGAAAGAAATCCACCATCCTTTTCTTTCAAATTAAATTGACCCTCATCCATCGTCACTCCCACTCCTACCCCCAACGAATTGCGAGTGTCACAATATATGATTTGAAGGAGAGTCAACACAAATTTAGTAATTAAATACACAATGTAAGTGTATGGTGGTAAAATTAATTTCTCCATCTTCACCTACTTCTTATTAATTTTGCATCAAACATTTTTCTTCCTTCGGCGGTTTGTCCGAGATTTACAACACTGGGTACAATAAAAGTCAACAACAGTGACACTAATTTATCATTTTATCGAGTGGAAGTCAAGAAGTGGACATGATTTATAGAAACGTGTCACCAGCATCGATGCAGAAATCATATAACAGTATATGTTTACAAGTGCTGAAATCTGCATCCAGCTGTGATTAACAGAGACCCAGATTTATGGTCACTGTTCGTTCTCCTTACAATTTCAATCGAACAGGGCAGACCCTGATCAGCCAGTACATTCTGAATAGTATGTTGTTTGTAATTGGGTGAGTGATATACACGGATGGATACGGTAATTTGATTAACATGGACTAATAAGTACTATTCTCGGCAGTTGAAGATTGATAAAGTTGGAATTAATCATACACCAGCCAATCATTATCAGTCAAAACTTTATTGTCATTTTGTACTGTATATGTGATGGAGTATACCGTCTTATATACTGAAGTACATATGATAGATAGATAGATAGATAGATAGATAGATAGATAGATAGATATATAGATAGATAGATAAATACATACATACATACATACATACATACATACATACATACATACATACATACATTCGGTTAAATATAATAACTCTGGATATATGACCATGACTGCCTCGTAACGAACAACGTGCTTTAATGAAGGGCGCTGTAGTGAGGGAGTGTTGTATATGTAAGTGTAAAAAGAATCCAAATATTGCTTTTATTTTTGTCTATCGGGAAAAATGATATCTTTCTAGTCCATTAATCATATGCATAGTCTAGATTATTAAGCATGTTTGACACTTTTGGTTTCTTGAAATTCTGTCATAATAATTTGTTCCAGCTACATAAATCCTTTTACAAGGTAAGCTTAATACTCAACGGAGAAAAGAATTAATTTGTAAATGACATCTGAACCATATTTTATAAAATCATCCTTCACAAAATTAGATATACTTAAGGATCGGACATATTAGCATAATAAACAGAGGTGTAATGGATAATGTCATTGACCTTTTCTTATTTATTTGTTTTTTGGTGGGGGACCATTTTACAAACCAAATTAAGATCGGAAACAAACGAAAGAACAAAATGAATGTTCAACAGGACAGAATATGTAATGTTGCACATAGGTATCAGCCGGTCCGAAGAAACTCGTGTATAGATTTGCCTTAAAGTGTTATGGAAAAACAAAGCATATGTCAATGAAAACAAATACAGATGACAAATGCTTCTTTTACGCTATCAAGCCAATTTTAAATACTCCGACCCCAAATTCACATACATTATCAAAATACAATTTAGATGGATACATTCTTTGACTGACATTCCGCTAAAAAAGAGATGATTTCGAAAACATGATAGTAAATTTGATGTATCTGTAAATGTGCGCGAAATATTGCAAGGAAGATATGCTGTTCCTACTTGGCAAAATATGACTAGCACCGTACCGATTTTTAACAAGTCTCGATCAACCTATGCCTTTGTGTCTGTCATAAATTACTAAACATTGGCATGTGGTTTGTTCCACATTTATGTGAATGTAACATCTTTTCTTATCAATTAAATATGTGATAGATTAATTGCAGGTTGTTGTCATAGATATGATTATGTCGTCCTTCACATTCATTTCGTTTGTTTTTTGTTTTTTTCCTTTACATCCCCTATCATTCCGGTTGTCTATGCTAAATCATCATTTTTCTGCAATCCTGACATTGTAATAGTATTACCTGTTACCTTGCCATTCAAGTCAGTCAGTTTTGGGTCAGAATGATATCTTTTTAATTGATTGAACCTCTCCAAAGTATCTAGCAATGTGTTTATCTTTTCATTGATGGATGTTAGAAAACTCGTCCAGGTTTTTAATTAATGTTACAAGACGTGTATAGCATTGGATTAGACACTGAATAAATGTCAGAATAATTCGTGTACATTTAAATGTACACTCTTTCAGTACAACCGTCTTCAAAAGATTTTAGTTTATTGTCACACTGCTTGTTCCACTTCGTGATATTCTTTAAACTGGCAACATGCAGTCTCCCTTATTTGATTATCAACTCGTTTTTGCACATATTTTATAGTAGCCGCATAAAGTTTTCAATAGTAAGTTTTCAATAGTATCTGCTAAAATAGCAATGCGGTTATTGTAGATTTTTGTCACTGTTAACTGTTTAGGATTTTCACTTTTTGAATTAGTTTACGCGAGGACAGTATGGGACCCATGGCTGTATTGAAACAGTTATGGACGGATGAATATGTACCAGAGGAAGTACATGCAACATTTCAGTATGTTGTTGATCTCCGCAACAAGCTGGAGGAAGTTTGTAACATGGCCCAGAAGAATCTCCAAGACCCACGGGGCCGTCAAGACAAGTATTACAGTAGAAGAAACGACCTCTCGAGGTTGGTAACAAAGTGTTGCTGTTGTTGCCGTTAGAGCACAACGAGATCAGAGTTTCTTGGAGGGGGTCGTTCTCTGTAACGGAGAAGCATGGTGGACAGAATTACCGAATCCGAATAGGAGACAAGGAGAAACAGTATCATTTCAACTTCCTTAAGCTTTATCGCGAAAGAGAGACACTCACAGAGTTCGTGGATGCTACAGTTTTGACTGAAGAACACGACGACAAACATAGGAGATGCGGAAGTACTTCCTAGTTGTCCTTTGACGAGGGAAGAAATATACCTCGACGTTGTCCTTAACGTCAGAGCAACGTAAGGAGACGGATCTGATACTCCAAGACAGAGTAACCTGGCAAGATTTTGGAGGAGTTCAGTCTGAAGCTACTGGACGCAAAACCTGTGAAATTGAAACCATATCCACTACCAGACATGAAATTAGAAACTGTCCGAAATTAAATTCAAGCTATTATTGATTTGGGAGATATAGGGCCAGCTGAATCAGCTTATAGCTCTCCTTTTGTTTTGGTACAGAAAAAGGATGGCACTCACCATTTTGTGTCGAGTATAGGATAACAGGATTCCAGGTAGAAATGTTACCGGATCATGAGCCCATATTTGCCGGAGTGACCAAAGCGAAATAGTTTTCGAAAATTTACCTGTCGAAATGTTATTGACAAACTCCAGTCGGAAGTGAAGAAATAGCAAGACGTACCGATAGGTAGTCATGCCATTCAGGGTCCAGAAGGCGTCAAGTGTTTTCATCCATATGATGAGAAAGTTACGCGAACCGTTATGGGGAAAGAGTTTCGAACTTCATGGACGACTTACTATTAGGACAGCTTCTATAATTTTGCTGAGAACGTTTTAAAACGACTTAGACTGGACTAAGTGTCATGTAGGGTTTAGGAAACTAACCTACCTAGATCACACCATCAGCGACGACACATTAACCCCAGATAGCTCTCAAGTTAAACAACAAAGGGACGCTGTGCGACTGATCATTAAGACGGAAGTTCGATAATTTTGGGACCGGCAGGGTATTATAGTCAGTATGTTGCTAACTTCAGTGCTGTTGTTAGCCTATTGACAGACTTTACTAGGAAGAATGCTCCGACGAAAGTTATTTGAATAGACGCATGTGAACGCGCATTTCAGACTTTGAAGGACATGCTGACGTCAGACTCTGTAGTGAAGTTACCAGACGTGACAAAGGGCTTTGTCTTACGTACTGACTCGTCTGACAGAGGTTATAGGGTAGTTTTATTGCAAGAGTATGATGGAAACGTTACTTCCGGTTGCATATGGTAGTAGAAATAATCGACTGCAGAACGCAATTATTCGGTCTCTGAGAAAGAATGCTTGGCAATTATTTTTGGAATGTCTAAATTCCAACGCTTGTATGGACGAAAGTTTAGTCTGGAAACTGACCACCAACTACTGGCCTATTTAGTCCAAACTAAGCTGACAAATGGAAGGTTAATGAGATGGTCATTATTTACTCAGCAGTGCCAGGTCCAGGTACGGTATATTAAGGATTGCAAGAATGAAGTGCGGATTGTTTAAGTAGACTAATGGAGTCTGAGGTGAAGGATTCGCCTGAGGACGTTTATATGGTAACTCAGGTTACATCTTCAAAATGATGGAGAGTGAAAATCAGGGATTTTACTCTTCAAATGGGGACCTATGTAATGGTGCAAAATTTTTATTTTGTCGCAGCACATTTTGTCATGGTCAACGTGACACGTAACAATTAACTTTGACGTATGATCAAGGCTCACAATAAATTACTGCCTGCCAAGGACGGGATGTGCTCTGTTTGGGAGTATGATTGGATTTTAATTACGACCCACCAGGATAACGGTCCGACAAATAAGTTAATGTAGGGTCAAGTAGAGGAACACGACAGAATAGAGTAAATTCCACAGACAATTTATACCATTTGGAAATAAATGTCATAAAATGAACTTGTACCAATTATTAATAAAAGCGGACTTGAGAGAATTATTCTGACTTCGACGGGGGTGTTAAAATTGTGGCGGTTAGAGAAAGTTAGTCCTAATTGGCTAAGTTAAACGAGGGGGTGTTTCCCCACACGAAATTCAATGTTTTAAGTAATTTCCCTTGCGAAATTCGGCAGTCCAAGTTTTCTGCCTATCTGCTGAAAGGGAAGTCTAAAGGACTCCGAGAAAATTCACAAAAATAATTTTTCTCGTTAAATAAATCATCCAATACGAATTGTGAGAATTAATTATCTGTCTTAAATGATTTGTGTCGTGTATGCTAAGAATTGTTTTTACTATGCTTATATCAATGAATCGATAATTAGCAAGTAATGTAGTTAAGACATGACGTGAAGTCCACGAAATCACTTGTTTAATTAAGTTATGAAGTCTCTTAACTTTGGAAAATTGGTGTGTATCGAACGACATCGTTTAGCTAGTAATTTACAGCTCACAGTTCGAGGTAATAGTTTATTTAAGAGGCATAGTTTTGTCATGGTTCTAGTTAGGAATGCGGTTATCAGCTAAGGGAAGATATATTAATTTGATGATAATAGGTTGTGTGTATGTGTATCAGGTTGCGAACGAACCACATTAACTTAGTTTTGTTGAATCACGATCAGACGAAATATAATATAAAATGAGTGGGAATATTGTTCGATCTCAGGAGAAAAAAAACCCCTGCCAAATATTTAGGTTGCGTATTATATTTATTTGAAGGGGAAAAATAACTCCATATGTTACACAGTGGGAAGTAGTGCAGACTACAACCAGGTTAGGGTTGATGACCCGATCAGGTTGGAGAGAGAGAGAGAGAGAGAGAGAGAGAGAGAGAGAGAGAGAGAGAGAGAGAGATCAGGGCAATATAACCTTGGTCGATCATCTAGTATTAAAAGAGTAATGCTATATTTCCAGTCATAAACTTTATATTTTTACATACCATTATGCCAGCAGAAGATGCATTTGTTGTTTTCTAGTTCACATATTGGAACTTGTTAAATCCATGCGATTTTGAAGGAACTGTGCAATAGTGTTAATTTTAAATATTTCTATGCTATCAGTATTTTAAGATAGGATACTGGAGACGCATAATTATTAGGAACCATAGTAATATAATTAAAAAAAAGTAATGATATAAAATTACAAGCGAGGATAATGAAAAGTCACGATCAGCTTTGATAATTTAGTGTAGAGGAAGTAATTTGTTACTGCATTAAACATAGTAACATAAATTTCATTGAAAATTGCTGGTTTTATGTATTTCGATTTTAACTATGGATGGAAATAAACTCAAAAGTATGCAATAATTCTGAAAAAGTATATTTGGTTTTGAATTCCTATATTATTTGGGAATAAAATTCCTTATTCCTATATTTTTGGCATCATATTTGGCTTGAAAATAAGATACATCAGTAGTTCGTTTGAGAAAAATATATGCAAGTGAATACATGTTCTGCAATAATTTGATGTAGTTTTGTTAATAACATTTATTACGCTCTAACGACAAGATATTGACTGCATTATGATGAAACACAGCAATTTCAAATATTTTTCATGATGGTAACCATTTCAAAGCACACCACATAAATGTCTGTCATGCTTTTCGGTCGGGATGTTTCTGCTTTGCAATAAATTTTGATTAATATCGGTCATACATTTTATTCCTCAATCCCCAGATATTTGAAGTCGGTGAATTAATAGCTAAGCTAACGCTAGCGAGATTACAAACAATTCATTCAAAGCTACAACCAGCTTTACGTGTTGACGAGGGTCAAACAGTGCACAGAAACGGCATCAGTCTACATCACTACTGGGTGTAAGAATTGCAAGCATACTTTGAGATATGACCTTTCGTGGAATTTCGCATTAAGCTCCGCCCCATGCTGTACTAGAAATTCCTTGAGCAAGAAACAAACTCTCTCTCTCTTTCTCTCTCACTCTCTCTCTCTCTTTCTGAGCAAAAAAATTAAACTTGGAGCCGAAATATCAAAATAAAAATAATTACACTTGAGAATTGTCTAGTTCTCGTTCGATAAATATGACTGAGATTTTACGCCAATTCATGGCTGAAGCGGGAAGATGGGTTATCTCTGCACACGCTGTTCTTCACACAAACTTTCCATATGTCTTGAAAGAAATAGAAGTAGATAAAGGGGTGGGTGGGTGTGAGCAAAAAATCTGAAAAGCTTATATTCATGTATTCCACTTCCTTTGCTGGGTATTCCTCTTTCTTTGCTGGGTATACGTCGCCTAACTAGATGAGGTACTGCGCCTGCCAGTAGTTCACATTCCACGAAGAAAGCTGAGAGAATAAACTGAGGAATAAAATGTATGACCAATATTAATCAGTCTCTGGTTATTTTAAACCTTGGGACATGAACCATTCAATATCTGTAGGGTACAATTTTCAATAACAGGGTGTGTGACGGGTACAGTATGTTTTTATTATATTACATCTTTTTGCGTATATATGACAGGAAGTAGTCTTCTGCGTAAAAATTAAAAACAGGCCCAAAACATACATTAGCCAAAGCAATCAAATCAAGAGTACGCAAGAGCGTCCTTATCTTCGCTAGTTAACGTTCGGATTTGTTAACTCATCTACATCTTGGCGGATCGATCAGATATTTCAGTGCTTCGGGTCTGTGAATTGTTTTTAGGATGCGGCGGCAAGCCACCACATCCAATGAAAATCAAGCTGTTAAAATCTGAATACTGTTCCTATGTGATCGAAACAAGGGGAGAACACAAATGGAATGGACAATTTTCCACTGTCGATCCGTGCTTCCATGAATACATCCTTTCCGTCAAATACGCCTGTAATAGCTTCTCTCTGGTACGTTGTCATACTTCGATGTTAAACTTACAAAGTATCCTTGCCTCCACCATTTTTGGCCGATGTACAATGCAACGCTGTTACACGCTATTGGTTAGTTGGCATTACATACTAAGGAAGGCAACTCATGAATTCCAACAGAGATATCGCTAGGACAAAGCTCTAAAATATATGATCGATCCGCCAAGGTGTGGATAGATTAACATATCCGAACCTTGGCTAGCAAAGATGGAGCGCCGTCTAAAAGACTAAAATACATGAAGCCAGCGTTTTGTCGCTTTATGTCCATTTTTATGCATTCTTGACGGCGCCTTTTCGTGGATTCAATAAACGTGTACTGAGGGTTCACATTCTTTACAGATTTCAAGATATTTTAAGATCTAGTCACCCTGAGAGAGAGAGAGAGAGAGAGAGAGAGAGAGAGAGAGAGAGAGAGAGAGAGAGAGAGAGAGAGAGAGAGAGAGAGAGAGAAAAAAATAGGCCTAAATATGAAAATACGGGACTGAAGAACATACATAAAGGCAGATCTACATCCTAAATGGAAAAGAAAGTTGTTCCAAAAGTGACATCGCCGCTGTGTCGATGAAAGTGGTACCACCACTGTGGCAATATAATTTTTCTCCCATTCCACTCCCTACTTTATTGTCCAAGTTCCAGTACACAGAAATCGGAAGCTCAGTGTATAAAAAAGTTTTTCAAATATATGTCTTAATACATTCTGATTTCCGTCAGCCTTAAAACCTCAGATTTCAAACTTTTTCTGGTGTTTATTCGTTGTGAATGTATTAATGAAGGAAACCCATTATTATTTTATATAGTTCGGGTATTATACTTAGAAATGTACAATGTTGGGATTTATTTAAAAATCTGAAAATGAACTATATTATACTGGCTATATTTTCGTTCAAGTTCAAATATACAGAGCTATTCAGATCAGACAAGAAAACGTATTTAATTGACCAAACCAGTAACTTTGGAACGGTTTCGCGCCAACTGGTTTGACTTCTATCCAGAACTAGATACATGGAATTATGATTTAAAAACTTGAACCCTTCCCACTCTTTACCCTTTACAACATACATAAATCAACAGACCCAGCTTGTCAAATTAGACTAACCTCAAACAGACTATATTAAACCTGATAGCATTGCGCTAGGTAAAATATGTTTGACTTAATGGAAACTTAGATTCATTCCGAATCATTTAACATAAATTATTCTGTCCATCAAACACTAATGATAGAAAGAAAAGAACAGCATATACCATTCTTATATAACTCTACAGTTGAAATATTTTAATCGTGATAAAGAATGCATATATGCATTGTATTATATACACAAAAATTAAACTCCATACACACGCAGGAGAATATATTTGACAAATTAATTGCTACTGCCGACCTACACACAACATACAAAATCAATGCATCTTGTCCGTTCAGAAAACAAATACTACTGTGACATGAAACAGCATTGTATTGTGTGAAATTTGACCTAACTGAAACGTATGATAATTCCACATCATCTAACGTAGCAAACGACTATATTTGCCAACCGCAAAAGGTAGAAAGAAAATGAGAGAATATCTTAATTGCATAATTCTACAGCTGAACAATTTCTATCATGAAGAAGAAGGCATAAATGCAGTGTAACTATATACACATAAATTAGACCTCCTTGTACTGGTTTTTGGTAGGAACCACGTATGGAAAACATAAGGCATGTGAATAACTGCTTCCGACATACGAATTGAGCAAAAAAAAGCATATTACAATCGTTCGACAGAACGAAGACCCTTCTATATGGAAATCTTTATCTTGCCTGCTTGTGCAATGTGTAGGTAGATTGTTCAGGTAGGCAATCTTTCAATGCAGGGTATTTTATTCTCTGCTTTTCACGTTTAATTTGCTCCTTTAAAAGATCCATATTTGTGTCTATGAAAATGCACTTTCAGATTCGAAGTAAATATATCCTAAATACTGTTCTTCAGCCATGTAAGTAGGATTTGCAGTCATTCATTTTTTTTCTTCATTTTATATGAGCTTCATTGCAATAAATTCAAAGAATGTTGAAGAACTGGTATGTATATTTTCTGACCTTTGCAGTAAATCAACAATGACCATATCTAAAAGAAATGTTTATTTTTTCATTTGGAAATGGCGAATAATATGGTCTAATATAGTTTTATCAATATGGTCCACGATAGTTGTATCAATATGGTCCAAGATAGTTGTATCAATATGGTCCAAGATAGTTGTATCAATATGGTCCAAGATAGTTGTATCAATATGGTCCAAGAAAGTTGTATCAATATGCTCAAGATAGCTGATCAACAAGGTCCAAGACAGTTGTGGTCCAATATAGTTGCCTCAAACAAATAACATTAATGAATTTATCCATATTCATCTTCCATTTCTTACGTCAAGAAAATTATTCTTCCATATTTTAAAAGGCAGGAGAATTGCATCTAAATCTGAATGAGCATGACGTTATGATCTCTACTGATTTTTGTAAAACATATATAAAATATTGTGAAATATGAATCAGGTATTCATTTCATATTTGATACAGAATATATTTTCAGATTCAATTTGAGCTGTCTCACAATACGTTTTCAAGATATTTAGAATGTTTTGCCAGACCTGTCTATAATGAATCGACAAAAACAGAAATTGATTTTCAGACACAATGCAGTTCTAATTTTCAAAGGAAACTCAATGTCGAAACTTGTTTTTATTAAAATCAATTATAGAAACTAAATTATTACTATGTAACTAGAATTTTATGCTGAGTATACAAATGATGTAAAGTTTGTATGCGGCAGTAATAATAGCTTCATTTTATTAATCTGTTATTATCACTTCAATATAAGTGTCAGATATTAAATATGAATGTAATGTATTTATTTCATATGATTAATATAAGTAAATTCATATATTCTTTTTTTCTTTTTTCCATCAATTGTTTGACTTCTGATATTTCGTAAACTAAATTATCCTAACGTGAAGTCATTGTTTCACCTCTTGACCCTATTATATAGCCTCGGATTATGCCATAATCCTATACACAGGTTTCTCTGGCACTGAGCAAATTTTCATGGGCGCTGCCATTCTCTGTCACATGGTACATCAGCAATTACTCTCATGTGAATTCCTCTGTCGCGGTATCAGCTGATTTGTGTTTACATTTAGTGTTTCTCGATTGTACATGTATTGATGTTTTTAGGACGGATATAAAAACAAAGTATAAAACAGGCAGTGTAACTACATGTGAAGTCAGTGGAAAAATAAATAGATGGGGAAAAAAAAAATATGTGAAAAACAAATCCATAGTGAATGAGCGTTTATTTCCTTACAAATTTCACGTTATGCCATCAGATGGGCCTCTGAAACCCGAGTGGATAAAAGTTTTAAACAGAAAAATACTACTGAAAAAGGTTTTTGTTTGTTCAGAACATTTTTTAAATGGAAGGCAGACTGAAAGAAATTAATTTCCAGAGCTTAAACTGGGATATGAAAATAACTTAACTCCATGCAGGCGGAAGATTTTTGTCCTTTCCCCGACATATATGTACACTACCCATTTTCAACAACCCCCACCATTGTACAAAGAACGTAAGCTTCGTTTACTTTATTTACTGACTGTGATGAGCGTGTTTCTCCTTTCATGATAATTTTATTCTCCAAAGTCGATGAATATTGTGCAAAAATTATATCAACATTTCCACTCTGGAAGTGGTTACAACTTTGTAAGCTTTTAAAGTTCTTCATTTCTTTTCCATCTACTGCTTTCGATGAGATTAAATAGTTGTAAATGTCGCCGTACATAACATTTGGCCACTGTCTCATGTCGTCACTCCATTCGTTTATATTGCAAAATACATCAGGCATTATTTAACATCTCGCATCAGACATGTCACTTTTCAGTATAAGTTTCAGTTTGTTTAATGTAATGTAACGGCAGATGCAGCAGTGGTATTCCAAGCGGACTTAATGGATTCAAAAGCTGATAATTGAAAAAAAACCCTGTCTATTCATTACTCATTTCTGAGAATCTAACTACGAAAATTTAAACCATATGGTAGGATTCGAACTGAATAAATTATCTACCAGTCTACAGACGTATGTTAATGTGGCTTAACAATAACAAAAAGATTTTATTGAGCAAATTAATTAATTTAAATAAAGTTATTTTATGACTAATACGTAATATCACAATACATTTGTATATTAAGATTGTCGCAGTTAATGTTTTTCTTTTTTTTTTTTTTTTTTAAAAAAAAAATATTCAGTATCAATTCTAACATTATAAGCTGTGTTACAACCGCTTACTGCCTATTTATAACTTATTTGTACACTGAATATAACTCGGTGTACGTAATGTATTCATCTACTTGCCTATTTTTACTTTCTTATTTAACTTTGTAGAGTTCTAAATTCACATGCATTGATAATATCGTTTAACCATGCCATATTTATTTACATAAGTGCTTTATATTTTGTTTTGTAATTGTCATAGATTTGAAAATATAAAAAAATGAGTGGAATTCATTTAGAATTATTTACATTTATATTGTTCAGTCTTATGGGTTAATACCTTAACAGTGAACTGGATTTTAAGTAAGAGTGAATGGCTGTATTTCATCCACTTCGTGAGCTCGAAGCAGGTAGAACATACAAATTTCTGATATAAAAAGTAACTTCAGAACTGATGGTAAATGCTCTATTATTTATTTACTATGGTTTATAAGTTAAAATATCAGAAATATCTCAATTTAGAGTGACGGGCGGTACTTAGTCCACTTAGCGGGCCCAAAAGCGGCAGGAATTAATCATTTTATGTAGCAAGGGTTATACTCTCTAATATAATCTGTTATATATTAAAAAAATTGTAGTAGCATGAGCTAGGATGCATACATGATGTTATTTTTGCGTGTAACTCTTGGTTTTATGCGAAAGAAAAGACTTGGCAGTGGTTATGGTTTCATGGTTGCTATTCATTTATTTTTTCTTGTGGGGATGTGTAGTACGGTGATGGTTATTAAAAAATAGAAATAAGACGATCTATCTGTGGCTTTGTTTACCAGGGCCTTGTCATCCCCCCCCCCCCGCCTCCAGCACATACGGTTTTAATACTGAGGTAAATAATCTTTAGTAGTGACATTTTTCAATTTAAACTTCATCTGAGTCGATTTCACAAGCTATACATAACGATGGATGGGTGACTACTATCACTTAGACGTGTCTGAATAGAAAAGATCGAAACCGGAACCGCATAGCTGATGAGTGTTATCTCTGCAGTTTGCTACAGAAATTAACAATTCTCATCTTGTTTCTGCCACGACCCTAACATACATTAGACGGCTCATATGTTTGTTTGAGACGATCTTTGAAGTTAACTAAACCGGAGAACACAATGGAAAACACGAGCCCATGATTGGCAATTGCTAACTCTCAGACGTGTCTGAAAAGGAGTAGAATCCGGAATTGGAGAGATGCACAACGAATGTTTTGTTGTTTTTTCATCCAGATAATTGGAATATTGCCTGTTTGTTAAAGAAATTAGCCCAGATAAGCTTACTGTTATCATCCGCCATAATGATCTCCGCACTGATTGCTCATACCCAATGAAAAGATTAACTAAGAAAAGATACCTAATATGAAAACTTCCAAAGCAATTAGCATTCTCCGAAGAATTGGCCTCGATCCAGTCTAATAACTGCTACATTTTATAACATATCATAAAGAACACTGAGTGATGAGTGCAATCACGTTATGCATATGCCAGCATCAAGCCCATTCACTGTCATGAAAACAACATCTGCAATATCACAGTAATATGAATAGAAGAATGCTTACAAATCCTCTGTTCTAGCCCTGCATTGCTGACCTAGAAATCAGCAAAGAATATTCTTTTGTTTTGCATATTTGATAATAAAACTTGGAGCAATGAAATCATTTCAACAGATTACTAGGAGGTTTGGTCGACATTTTCTTTTTAAAAAAAGCAAATATAGAAAATCTCCCCAAAATAACCCCAAAATGAGACAAGTAATCCACAGAGAAAAGTGGTGTGCTCAAAGAAACGTTGGAAATATTAAATGTTTAATGCGAAATTCAAAGTGTCACAAATACAGAAGACACTGAAAATGTGTGTACATTTGCATCCGAGTTGCAAGATCCTGGGACCTAACACCAGATTTTAGGTATCTCTGCATTCGCTCATTTAAAAAAGCAAACTGCCTAATGGAATAGTTTTCAGTTCCACAACCACCCTCCATGCCGACTCGAATGTGAGAATGCGGGAGCTTTACAAATAGGGTATCTTTACATTGTCATGCCGAGCATCGGTAGTTTGATCTGGAAAAGTCCGGCGCATTAACGATTGCGACATCGACCATCATTGCCAAAGGTGCGATTTTCGGACAGGAACTCCTAAGTAGTATTGATAATTTGAGGTTACTCTCTCAGAGACGCCCCTACCCCCCAAAACGTTATACGGTAACATTTTTGTCAGCAACCATTTATAGCTTAAAATGATGACTTTCATATGATAAGACTTTTCTAACATATTTCTGACAAAATTTTTTTTGTTGGGGTAAGGGGTCTCTGAGATAGGAACAACTCAATTATCAATACTACTATGCTTATTATTTTATAGTTTTAGACAAAATTTCATATTAAACAAATGAAATATTATATATAATGTATCACTATAATCCAACCCGACATGTTGGATTTTATCTGACAAATACATTTTGTAAGGGATTTAATTCTATCAAATCAACCTCGAGTTATACTGGTATAAAAACTAAAATAATAAGCGATTGTATTAAAAAAGTTTGATATCATATATCACCAAAATATGGGTCAGTTTGGTTATTCGCGACTGAAAATGATGTGAGAATAGCGGGTTGGGCAGATGATGTGATGACATTTATTGACAATATGGTTGATATTTTATTTGATAATGATATTACTAAAGCTATAAATATTTGTTTAAAATAAAAATAATAGTCCCCTTTGAGGACTGTTTCAAGATGATTATATACATATGATTATGATTATATACATATGATTATATCTTAATTACGGACAGTACAGTTTAACTCCATGTGATCCCCTAGTTTGTCAAAGAACATCCTAGCAGGATCAGAGGTCACATATAAACTTAATTCTAAGAACTTATCCTAGGACAGCACAGTACATGTAGACTTAATTCTAAGAACTTATCCTAGGACAGCACAGTTACATATAAACTTAATTCTAAGAACTTATCCTAGGACAGTACAGTTACATACAAACTTAATTCTAAGAACTTAACTCTAGGACAGCACAGTTACATATAAACTTATCTTAAAGACAATACTACGGGCCTTCTCTACGTTCAATAGAAATTTTTTGCACACTCCCCCATCATAATCACCCAGGGAGTGCAAAATTGCACCCACCAAGTGACATGGTGGGAGAGTGTACAAATTTTCTATTGAAACAATAGACGGGCTGGCTACGCCCCATTAAATCATAAATTTTGGCATAATATCGCCTTTCGCCCGACAATTTGTCGGTCACGAGAATCGAACCACGGACCTCGAGCATGAAAATCCAACGCGTTAGCAATCGGCCACCGGACTTCATTACATATTATATGTTAAAAATGTTATTATCTAGTTACCGAACAGCGTTCATTTTCTGATTTTGAAAAACACGTAATTTTACATTATATTATTTAATTCTGGAAACATTATTATAAATAAATCGAGAAAAAACATAATTTTTGATTTTATATTGTACAGAAAAACGAATATCCTCATGCTAGGCTGAAACTATATAAGATCGCCGTCTTTCACTGATACTAACGAGTGGACTGAATGAAATACACAGATGTTATATATATAAATTGAAGCTAAATTAAAAGATCTAATTCTGAAACATTATTATGAATAAATAGAGAAAAAACATAATTTTTGATTTTATATTGTACAGAAAAACGAATATCCTAATGCTAGGCTGAAACTATATAAGATCGCCGTCTTTCACTGATACTAACGAGTGGACTGAATGAAATACACAGATGTTATATATATAAATCGAAGCTAAATTAAAAGATCTAATTCTGAAACATTATTATGAATAAATAGAGAAAAAACATAATTTTTGATTTTATATTGTACAGAAAAACGAATATCCAATGCTTGCCTGAATTACGAACAACACAATTATCTTTGACAGAAGATCGGCCGTTGCCAAGGATACTGCCCGAATGACGCATTACTGCAGAAAAATAATCAATATATTCTGTGTTACGCAGTTAGACTTAAGCGAGAATCTGTAGTAAATATGTTATTTAAGTAGGACGAAAATTGCTAGTTATTTTAACAAATACAGAAATGATACCAGGATTTATAGGTCTTAAAATACTATCAGATTTACAAATCTATTATATTTCATTAGCAAAAGAATACGAAACAATATATATATGCTATGTTTGATTGGAACAGTATTATCTCCCTTTTTAAAATCAGATATGGTATACAGAGTTACATTTCTTGATAAAACACATAATGTCTCGACGTTTGATATTAAGTAAAGCGTGCTATCATGATTATATAGATAAAATTTAATTCTACCAGATACTTTACGACTACATTCAAATAGTTCTTTCATCGCTATCTTACCGAGAAGATACTTACTACCTTTTGCGTAAACCTTCGACCTATCTAGGTCTATATTAATTTTTGTATACTGGTATTGACTGATAGGATTATGCAAATTGTTATATTTCAATGCAAGCTCGTCTCGTAAACTTTCGAGATAATTAAAGTATTTGCTGTCATCTGATTTGATAAGGGAGAGTTTGATTCTGTCAAATTTACTAAAACAAATACCTGAAATTTCATCGTTAAATTCAAAATGATAATTGTTAGTTATTAACCATTATTTTTTTTATTTTGCTATTAACTCCATCTGCTAATGTTAAATTTTCGAACATTATTTCTAATGTTTAGACAAAATTACTTTATAATGTCCAAGCGCTAGTGTGTTAATTCCGTCACTGCAATATCTTTTATTATCAAAATTACTTAGTCCACGTTTTATGATCGTATCAGTTTCAAGTTTATGATGGTTTGTTCTGATAACATTTGTTTTGATAAAACTGATGCTATTGTTTAGCGCTGCTTTAAAATCGTCAAAATTCATCATCTTTTTCACATATCCTCTAGGAATACCTTTTGCTTTTTTTTGGTAAGTTTATTGTTATCTAATATGACAGCATACATTTTGCTCTTTAGTCCAACAAATTCCCTAACTGGCATAAACATAAACTCATCTTTCATTTTTCCAATAACTTTTTTATTCGAATTATCTTGAAATCCACTATATGCTGGATAACGTGATAAATCGAACAGATTTTTATTATTGTAAATATCCATATAGACATCTTCACATTTTATATTATAAACTAGCGAATCTGTATCAGTAAATAGCAACTCTGAATCTAGCCACTGCTTTTTGGTAAAATTATAGTGAAAATCGCACATCAGCCACTTCGATATATCAAGTACAGCTGCACCAACATAAATAGGTTTATTTAACTTTAAATTTGTCTTTCGTCTTTGTATTGCAACAAGATTTTCATTAAATATTTTCATACTAACAAAACCATCATCATTAACTAATTTATTTCTGCGACTTATATCATTAACGATTTCTATAGAGACCCTTTTCCTAATATTTTCCATTGTCTTACCGAACACCGAGTTGTTCATCAGCTTGAAAAAGTTTTTCTCAAACTCGGTTTTAGCCACAGCACGACGTTTCGTATTTAGATCAATATAATTTGCCATCCACTTCGACTGATTAAACTTTAGCACGCGATGGACCTTTCTCAGAATTAGTCCAGCATCTACTGCTTGTTTTAAATTTTTGTAGTGCATAACATAATTTCTTTTATCTAACAAATTTGGAACTAACTTATTAACAATCGAATTTTTTGATGTTGTCATTGCTCGTTGTTCAGGCGAAAATAAACTATAATTAATCATCATTGACTCTGCGCAAAACAGATAATCATTATGTAGATCATGTAGCGAATTAGGATAATCTAGATCAACTTCAACAAAATATGAGATATCTGAAAAATCGACATTAATTTTTCTCGGTAAATCTTTTTCAGTTTCTTTAAGAAATTGATCTGGTGTTATCCAATGAAATCCACTGTGTGGCATTGTCTCTGACATTGCATATTCATACAAATTATTGACGTCCAGATAAATGATGTAATTCGAAGGGAGATTTTTATCATAATTTTTTAAGTACTTGTTATTAGCAGCTGCATATTTCTTTGTTATAACGCTAATTCCGCCTCTGATACCTTTTTCAATAAAGTTAAACATATCGACATCTGTTAAGAGATCTTGTTCTATTTTGCTTGTTTTTAGTAGAGCGTCCCAAGATAATCCTGGAGAGGAATAATACCAACAGGGGTCTAATCCATAGTTGCTGTAGCTTACCCGGCGAAGACTCTCAAAAACATCTGCTAGCAATAAAACATCAGTTTTCAAATATAGATCATGATAATCACCAAATGTTTGACAACTAAATTTATTCCAAATATCTTGTGCGTATTTATATTTGTCATCTGTGATATTTTCATTTTTGAGGTGCGAGTAAAATTTATCTTTATCAGGAAGAGAAGTTTCATCAAATCTGCTCCAATCGTCGAGATACTCGTAAGGAAATATACCTTTTTTTGTCAGATCGATATAGTTTTCACCGAAGCAACTTCGCAAATTATTAAAACTACTGCAACCTTTAACAAGCTCATCTAATGATGCTGCCATAAATTGCAGACTGTCAATAAAACGTAATTTACCGAGCGTCACCGACATATACTTTTCAAAATTATTTGGAATACATTTTATTACGTTATTTAATTTTAATTTAGCTTTAATATTTTCATCACCAAAAGCTTCTACAATGATATGACTGTCATAGCCACGAAAGTTATGTAAAACTACGGGAATAAAATCTGGAGCATGAGATTTTAAATTGCAACCGTTATGAGCTGCTCCACGATATTGGCCGGTCAAATGACAATGATCTCGCACCTTATCACGGGCTCCGTTAGAATCCACCAACAACTTTTCACAAATATCACAATCAACTGCTTTATCAAAATCGAGTTGCTGTTTAGACGTTATTTTCATTGGAGCTGTTTTAAGTAATCTGTTAGAAATTTTATTGACTTCGTGTATTAAATTTTTTAATAGCCATACGGCAGGATTTTCACCTCTATATAACTTTATCGGAGTTGAAAATTTATCGTTAGCGCAACAAACTACTTTATAAGCTACTCCGCAAGGAATATGTTGTTGTATTTTTCTAGTACTGGATTTATTCGGATTATTTTCGGCTCCAACCACGGGAACAAGTAGACACTCAAAATCAGCGTAAATAAGAAAAGGAATATTTAGTTTATGATTATAATTTTTAAATTTTAATATTTTTTCTTTTTCGCTAGGCATACTTATTCTTTGAACATTGACACAGTATTTGAGATGCTTCTGCAGTCTTTCATCGCTAGAAAAACCGTGCAAACATCTATAGCAGAAATATTTTTTATTTTTATTTTTACTGTACTGTTTGCCAACTAGGTCGTTAAAGTTTTTTATCCAACAATAATGTCCTCGATAAAATAATAAATTTATTGTATTTTGCGTAGCATTTTCTGAGATATATCTCGGGTAAACGTTTTCTCGCTCATCTATTCCGAAAACATTTACTGAGGTACTGTTTTGTTTTTCAAACTTTGGTATATGATTTTCTTCTACTGGAAAAGTTATTCCTAAAAAATTTAGTTCGTCCTCGTACGGAAAATATTTGTTAAAGCGATCAGCATTTTTTCTTTTGGAAACATCGCAGAAAGAATAGATCATTGAAAACATTTGTCATCATCGTTTTTGACATTAATACAGCATTTTTTGTTTTTAATTTTTTGAGGGAGATTGACGTAGCCAGCGCTATTAGCGCCGCTGCCGTGAAGTACGTTATATTTTGCTGTGTGAAATAAAACTTCTTTTATCATTTCAAATTTCCTACCTGATCCTGACGAAGTAAATTCTTCTAATTTTTTGTTTATTTCTTGATGTATTTCATCGGCGACCATGGCAATGTTTGTTCCAGTTAATATTTTTCTTGATTTTGCTGTTAAATATGGTTCCGAAATTTCGCTGTCAAAACTTTTTGTTTCAAAAATTATATAAAGTACATCCTCAACTGAGTGTAACTTTGATAAAATCGTATGATATTGGACTATAAGTTTGAAACTTTTATGAGCCGTAAGTTCTCGAGCTATAACAGGCTGTAAAAGATTAAATAAATTTGTGTAGCTAAAATTTGCTAAAATTTTTTGATCATCAAGTTTGTAACTATCATTGTAACCAGAAAATGCTGAAGCAATTTTTTCTGATTTGATAATGTTCTTTTTAGCAATATCTCGCAATTTTAACATTTTATATCTATATCTATATCTATATCTATCTATCTATCTATCTATCTATCTATCTATCTATCTATCTATCTATCTATATATGTATATATCTATATATGTATATATATATATATATATATATATATATATATATATATATATATATATATATATATATATATATATAGTAATATTTTATATTTAATTGAATTTTTTCTAATTAGAGATATGAAAAACCATATAGTATAATGAAAGAAATTTTGAGATATCTGCCACTGACAGCGGAAGAGCAAGAAACTTATCATGTACATCCAAGGTACAACCTATATGCTGCAAATGCACTTGGTTCTGTTATCAACATAGCATCTAAAAAATCTGTTGGCATACCAACGCCTGCTGGTATGTTAATTTCAGTAAAAGGTGATGATACAGAAAGAATTGAAATGTTTAGAAAAGATTTTATTTATACTTTGTTTTGCGGTGATATTCCAGAAGGACAACGAGTATACAGAGCAAATGGCGCAGTTGCTGATGATAATATTGAAAATTTATCATTACAAAATGAATTTCAACCTCATCCAGTATTTGATTTATATGAGGCAAATGATAAGGGAATTATTAGACATATAAGAACAAAAAAAGTTGTTGGAAATTTAAAAAGAAATGGATATCTTGATGTTAATGTACGTGGAACTAAAACTGATTTTGTTGTTTATAGAGCACATCGTTTTGTGTTTGAAACTTTTAACGGACTAATACCTAATAGTTTAGTTATCGACCATATAAATAAAATTAAAACAGATAATAGTTTGGAAAATTTAGATGTGTTACACAACAAGAAAACACAAGACGTGGAGCTGGTTCTGATGGTTCTAATTTTAAAAATCCAAAATCAATTATCTCAATAAATCTCGAAACTGGAGAAGAAATAAAATTTAAATCAATAACATCTGCTGGAAAATATCATGAAATTAATTCACAAGCAGTAAAAAGTGTCGCTGATGGCAAAACTAAATCAGCAACGTCGATGTTGACATTTGATAGATTTATCTTTAGATACGATAATTATTAATATTTTCTATATCATTTTGAGTAAGACAATTATGACTAAATTCCATGACATCATCGCGATTAAATCCTAACGTCATCATTTTATTTGTATCGAGTTTTATTTTGTCAGCTGCTGTTGATAAAAATTTGTCAGATTCGCCTAATGTTATCATAACATCAACAAAATAAACATTATATCCCAACAAACAAGCTCGAATTGCTTCAGCTAATTCTTTATGATTTAATATATTAACTCGCTGATGATATTTTATTTCTCCGAACATTCTTATTATTTATTAATTAGACAAAAGATTATTATAATAATGAACTTAATTGAGAGACTGGCTAAACTAAATTCGGAAGATTTTGTTTCAGTTTCAAATTTTACATCAGAAAATATTACTAATGACAGATTTGCTGATTATACTGAAAAGATATTTTGTATAACTACCACGATGACGACGACGAAGATGATGTTGTCGTTAGCAAAAAATATTTAAGCAGACCAACAACTGGACGATATAATGTTAAGTACCATATCGCTAAAAAGAATAATAAAATTTGATTTTACTGTTGCTGAGCATCAAATATTTTGGCAGCTTATAAAACCCTTTTTAAACGTAAAAATAGCTGGACAACAAAGAAATATAAAATACGATTTTATTTTTGTTAAAATATTTAATTTAATGCCAATGGACGGTGCAAGAAAATTAAATTTAATTTCTTTATGCAAACCAGTAAAATGTAAGTCAGTACTAATAAAATACGAGGAAATTTATAATAATATTATTCGATCGCAGTCGATGATATCGACCGAGTTGGTACCCAACTATTAAATTTATCGCCATATCCACGCCATTTGACTAAACTTTTGTTGCCGCGCTTTTCAATAACTTTTTCAATAACAAATATATCTTGTTCTGTTTTCTGAAGTTCTTGCTCATAAAAACTGCCAGTTATAGGCTCACCTAATAAATCTTTTAACGAGTATGTAACTGGTATTGTTGAAAGTACTTTATCAACAACAAATACTTCTTCGCTCCAGTTGTGAGTATATCCTTTTTCAAATGTTTGTTTCGTCAAAGAAATTCTAACTTTATCGCCAACTTTAAATTTGTGTCGTCGGTACATGTTTTCGTTTGCTAATATTGGATTTGAAATCGCGTCGTTTGGCGACATTTTACTTTTGCCTAGCGAAAGGGATCTGTGTTTCGTGTTATTATACTCGTCAACAATTTTTTGTAAATTGTCAATATATTTATTCGTATTTTTAGCTGTCAAATATTTGTGGATTTTTCCGTTGAGCGTGCGATTAAATCGCTCGACGATGACGCTTTTTCCCTCATTTCCTGTGACATATTTTTTAATGTTATTTTGCTCTAAAAACTGTTCAAATTTTTTATTAAAAAACTCCGCTCCATGATCAGTCCAGTTTCTATTTGGTTTTCTTTTTGTGTTAACAATAATTTGTTTTAGCGCATCAGTCATCGATGTCCCTCTTTTATCCGAAACGGGTATACTAAACGCGTATTTACTAAAAACATCCACAACATTAAAAAGATATCTCTTTGGAGCGCCATCAGCGCCGACGTTATATTGGGCTAGATTTAAAACATCAACTAAGTCTATCGCCCAGATATCATCAACGGTATTTGCGACAACTTTACGTCGCGAAAACTTTATTTTTTAGGTCTGTGTAGTTCAGCTGCAAGATCATCATATAATTCTTTTTTACTGAGTAAGTCTCTACCGAGACCAAGTTTATATTTTGCTCCAATAAAACCCTGGACCAGCCTTCGGTCAACACGTTCTCGCATATTTACAGGTTTCATATCACGATGTTCGTCTAACATTACTTTATCGCAGCTATGTTTATTTTGTTCGCTTTCTGGAAGATCAATATCTCTGTAGCAGATATCATGACGCATTGCTATTGCGTCAACTTGATTGTAAGGCTCTTGTCCTGGCAGCGGATTATCGTTTTCGTCAAGTTGTTTATCAAGAGGATTATAAGGTCCAGTGTATTTATGGCCTGGCAATGTCCAACCGCCTTTTGGTTTCGGCAATTTTCCAATAAATTTATGTATATCTATACCTGTTCCAATTATTTCTCTGTTTTTGCATTTCTGACAATATGTAACAATTTTATTTTGCTCGAGACATAAATCTCTACCGCAATCGCAGTCGCATGTCATTATTTATTTAGTCGTCTACTAAAATAATTTCTGGATAACCCGCTCCGGACAACTTTGTTTTCGGTAAAAACATACTTTTTTTTCTTCCACAGATTGCACAAATACTTTTCAGCATTATTCTATTATTTTTTGTTTTTTCTGTTTTTTCGTCTTTATTTTCTGTTTTAGTTTTAGACTTAAGACAATATGTTGACATTGTATATCTAAGTTTAGATAAAATTTAATGCAATCTCATCATTAGCGTGAGAAGGCTGTTTGTCAAATTGCAAAATAAACTTAAAAAATCTTGATTTTTGGTCATCTGTTTAATGAACATTACGCAATAATATCCACAAGCGGAAGTTCCAACTGGTTGAATTTGATTGGACGAATAATTTATTATTTTCGTATCTTGCATTCTACTCATATATTTTTTTATTGCGTCACTTGGTGAAATTTCGAACGAGTCAAAATAATTATTATCATAAACAGCTACCCAATGTGTGCCAGATCCGTCGTTAAAATCTTGTATATTTATAACACACGAACCTAGCGTTGGTGGAATTGCCATAAGTTCATCTTTAGAATAAACTCCACTGAAATGTTTTACTTTTTTTAGTTTATCAAGTATATCAAAATTACTTAACGCAGACTTTATCTCCTTGTTCCTGGCAACATTAGTCCTCGTCCTACTCCTAACAGATTTGGCAATAGACTTCCTGCCAATCCCGCTAGTAACGGGGCTATTGGAATAAATCCCCCTTTTCGCCTCTGTCGTGTCTTTTTTCGTCGGTGTCTTTTCTTTCGGTGTCTTTTTTTTCATCGTTGTCTTTCTTTTAGGCATTATATTTATCCATCATATAAAATTGTTACCATTGATCTCGTACGAAAATTTTCTTTATACCACTACCTTCAACTGCCTTTTTCGTTGCGCCAGATACTGCTAAAGACGCTGCTGCTAATCCTAATGCACCTAACACTGGCAAAAGTTTAGGTATTAACGTTCTGGCTATTACAGATAATGCCGGACCAAAGAAACCGCCATGTTTTGCCATTGCAGTTATTTGTGCAGCGCTTAAATTTAAAACAAAAGGTTTTTTGCGATCGTATTTATTTACTTGTTTTTTGGTTAACATTAATTTTGTTAAAGTACCCGCTGCGTTATGGTTGACCTTTAATGATACTTGCCTCTGTTTTGCAACAGCAGCTGCTAATTTTTTAACTTGACCATCAGTCAAATATATTTCTTTTACAATATATTTTGTCATCTTATATAACGATTACAGATTAAACTTGGACTAACATTTTACCTCCGACAGAGTCAACTCTAACAAATCTATCGCTTATTACTAACGCATATACATATAAACGCGCCACTGGAGCTGCTCCTAGTGTCCAAGTAATTTCAATATCAGCTGTGCTGTCTACAGCTCGCTCGCTATGTTTACTAACATCAAAATAAAATATCGGATAAAGTGTATGAAATTCCTCTACTGATATCTGAGATCCATCTCCAACATCTTGATATTTTTTGCAGTGCGTCGAGCAGGTACATGTAAGGTCGAGTAATATTTTTATTAGCGTCATTTGCAAAATTGCATTCTATCGCACGCTCTGGATATTGCTTTGAATTTATTCTAGCGTATATTCGTCTAACATCAGCATTATCAAATATCGCATTATTTTGTTGTTGGTTACCACGTCGCGCTTGTCTCTGAAATACAACAAATAATTGCCGTGGTTTTTGTTCATTTTGTGTCGTTGTGACTCGCCATGTGTAGTCGGTGGTATTTGGAACTGCTGTTTGATATATTTTATGTTGCTGAAAATAAATTCTGTTTGTGTGTTTTTCCAGCATATTATTTAATTCCGCCATTTTAGTGATAGACGGAGTTATTCTTGGCATCCATAGTGCAAGTTTGTTTATAACAAATTGTATATCATTCCCACCTGACCTAAACAGGCAGTCGTTTTGTTCTGATCGATCTAAAATAAGCGTATGTTTAACTCCACGAAATACTTTATTGTAGTCCCTGCAAAAGCCAAATATTGTACTTAGTGGCAGCATCATTGTAATTTGACGTGATACTG
Source organism: Megalonaias nervosa (assembly GCA_016617855.1). Classification (NCBI taxonomy): domain Eukaryota; kingdom Metazoa; phylum Mollusca; class Bivalvia; order Unionida; family Unionidae; genus Megalonaias; species Megalonaias nervosa. Next base: position 93,934 of record JAECUM010005922.1, on the reverse strand, counting down.
TTGCAAGTGTCTTTCTCTTAACATAACCCTCATTGTAACGTATATTTCTTCTGTTATGAGCAATTATGTTATTAACATGTTCTAACATTAAAGTACCATCTGCAGGTGCACCTACTTGTAATAATCTAAGATTATCACAAACAGCAATAAGTGAGACTCTTGTAGCGTCTGCATTAGCGTCTGCAGCTGGTGGGTCAATACCTAGCAAAGCAGCATTAGCAATAAGAAAATCTCTCACATTTGCAGCACTTCCGGCCGCATTCAGCTCCAGCAGCTATAATAGGTGTTAATCCTGATAAAATTTCAATTGATGCAATAATACCTGCACCACCAGTTCCAGTATCTTTAAACCACATCATATTAGTTGCAGTTGACCTGGAATAGTCGTCGGAAAATGAAATAATATTTAAGAATGTACTTGCAATTTGTAAGTGACCTGAAATATCTTCGACAGTTTGATTGGCCAGCTGATATTTAGCACTTTTAAATAAACACCAACCATCATTTATAAGAGCTACTTCTGTTCCAGCTGCAATTGCGACAGGTGGAACAGCTACTGTCATAATCTGGCCACGAACTTCCAACATTGCTTTATGAGGAAGTAAAAATACGTCCTCGTCTCGAGTATAAAATGTTCTGGAGCCAGCCTTATTAGGTTCGTTAGAATTTTCATCAAGATATTCAACGTATTCGAATTCTGTTACTGTGTCATCTGTGTCACAAATTTCTGCTAAATCGAGATAATTTTTTACAGACATTTTTTTTTATTTATTAGGTTACACAAAATTTTGAGAGTGAAGCTATTTTGGTGTTGTTGCTTTAGATATTAATTTTTGTATAATTTGTTCTCCTCGTGGCGATAAAAGTTTTTTGTCGTAATTATCATTGCTCGTTGAGTTTCTTTTGTTGGTGCGATTTCTGAAATAGCTTGTTTGATTGTCGGTATACCACGTTGTGGATCGCCTTTTATTTTATCAGCTATTTTTTGCCCCACGGCAGTTCCAGCAGCAGATGCAGCTCCAGTTGCAAACGCCTTTGATGCGTCAAGTGCAATTGGTGCAACTTTATGAGCTATTCCTGGAACATTTTCTATAATTTTAGCAAATATATTTCCCAAAAATCCTCCTACTATTTTTCTTCGATAAACTTTTTTTCTCTGTTTCATTATATCTGAGGTTGCATAATTTTACTTCCAAATCTTTTAGAAAATATGTTTACTGTTCGCGCAAGTGCAAGTAATAAGTAACAATTTCATTATTAAGATCTAACTGTCTTCCAGACAGATCTGTCAATTGCATATTTACTTCTGTTATTTGATTTTCAACGTTTAGCGGATAATAAATAACTTGACGTGGACTAATTTGCATAAGAGGTCCTGGTGGAACTTCTGGTGAAAAACTGTATATCGTTTGTCCTTTACTACCTTTAGCTGAATAAGATCCAGATGCGATAGAGCAATTTACCAATATTGCGTTTACTTCAGTTATATTTACTGGCAGTTGGCCGTCATACGTTTCGGGATTATCACGATTAAGAGCAGGATATACAGAATTATAAAATCCTATCAGTGGTGCGATACTTGTTTGCGATACAAGACTAACTGTTATATCTTTTAATTTCATTATTGGGCGTAACGTATTATAATTTGGTGTAAGCTCAAAATTATCAGCTATACCTTTATTTTTTGTTATAAGTTCTTTTATTATTTTATTTAGATCAGTGACATTATAAGCTCCTTGTGGAATTTTAATTGTTTTCCACTCGACAAATGGTGGAGTACGTACAGGAACAGTAAATGCAAATTCATCGTTAATTCCAGTTTTTACATTAGCCATAGCATGCCAACAAGTGCAGGAAATTAGTCCAATTTCATATTGTTTCTCACGATCTAGTTCTATTGGCGGAATATAATTTATAGAAAAATTTGCGCTATCTTTATCAGATTGGCTAGAGTCTAGTAATAATGTTGCTGACATTTTTTATATAAAATTGTTACACAAATTTATATCGCCGCGATTATATCAAATCGTGATGTAAAGTTCCGTATTCGTCAGATGTTAATAAATTTTCTGATCTCAAATTATCAAGTATGTCAATAACTTCATTGTCAATTTCAGCACCAACATTTCCAGCTTCTTTTGATGATATCAATAGCATTAATTTGCCTATCATTTCAGTAACTGATGAAAATATTCTAGCTCTAGTTCCAGTTTTTTCCGAAAGTTTTTTCAATCGATTTTTATCAATTACTTGAAAAAATTTTCTTTTAAAATCCCATCCCGCACCAGAAGCTTTTTTTCTATTGGATTGTGCTGTTCTTACAAACACTAAAGCAGTAATACCATATCTCATTCTATCATAAAGTGAAAGCATATTTTCCTTTTCTGTAGCTGTTTTTAACTTATTTTTAACATCAACACCGTCGTTCACTATTACAGTTAAATCATCAGTAAGTTTTTCAAATTCAGCCTCACCCCATTTATCTATATTATCAAGATCTTTTATATTATTTTTTCTTTAAAATTCATGGTATTCATTTTCTGTTATCTCGTTATTTGCTCGTTTTATAAACAATTGTCTTTAACTTTCAACATCCATAAACTTAAACGTCAACTCGCCAACTCTTTCTTGCTCCTTTTCAATATTTTTTAATTTTTCTGATAAATTTGTTAAAATATTTTTAATCTCCGTTGTGGTTAAATTTGTTAATCTTCGTTGAAACGCTAGCGGATTATTTATTAGCCGATATAGTTCAGTTTGTCTTGCAACTGGATCAGCGATATTTGCTACAAGTGCCTCAGCTAATCTTCTTTTTTCTTCTTCAAATATCTCAGTAATTCTTCCAACAGTTTCTTCTTGTTGTTCTTTAATTAGTCCGAGTAAACCTTTTTCCTGTAGTTGCTTAAGTTCTTCTTCTGATAATGGTTTAGTTTCAGGTTGTTTTCCAAGTAAAGCTTCAGTAACTGGCTTGAAAACGGATGCTGCTGTTTCTGCTGCAACCACTTGACCACATCGTGCTTGCTGTACTTGCTGTTTAAATTTTGCCTGAGATTGCGCAAGTTGTTTTAGATTTTCTATATGTTTTCTGTACTTTGCTTGTCTTTCCATTAATTGTATACTATTTTGTATAAAAATTATTGTAGATATTTTTCAATACAACAGCGAAACATTTTACTCGTATCATTTGTTAGTTTATCAAACAAAAAAAAAAAAGGTCGTATTTATTTGCCGTTGCTTTATGATATAATTCAATAAATTTATCTTTTGTTACATCACCACATTGTTCGTTCGCGATATTTCTAACGTCAACATTGTCAGTCCTGGAAATAATATAAAACAACCAGTATTTCGCCTAATAAATCTGTCAACATTATAAAAAACCTGGGCGAGATAAATAGAATTACATTTTTTATTTCGCGACAGTGAAAAATATGATCTTATTTTATTCATTTCTTCGTTGTTTAGCGGAATATCATCAAAAACAACTATCTTGTGTTCGGACGAATCAAGTTGATTAACTGGAATAAGTTCTTCTGGTTGTCTGATAATAAAAAAATCTTCGCCAGCCTCAAGATCATCACGAAGTTTGTCATTATAATTGTTAAGTAGCTCGTACTTATCTTGCTGCGGGTTAATCGTATAAAGATAAAAGCGATCGTAGTTAAAATTATCTCCTAGAAGTAAATTCATAAGCAAGTTTGTTTTTCCCCATCCAGTTCTTCCAACAATAAGATAATGACAATCTGGAAGTTCATTGTTATGTTTATGTTTCACCAAACGTTCTGTATCAAAATTTAATATCGATGATTTTGCCATTATTGTTATATAATTTTATGCTATATAAAAATTGTCAAACGATAAATAAATAATGAGCTATTTTACAAAATTTGGAACATTAGTAGGAGATTCATCAGCTGAAAGTACAACAATAACAGACGGTAAGGTTGATTTATCAGGCTATCTAAAAAAATCCGGCGACACAATGACGGGAAACCTGTTTATATCAAATCAACGAGTACTAGAGTTAGAAACAGATTATCCGCCAATAAATGTTGTTAATACACAAGCTGTTAGTTATGCACAACTTAAATTAGTTGACAATAATAAACTAGATAAATCTAGTGGAACTTTAAGCGGTAACTTAGATATGTCAGGAAAAGAAAAAATATAAATTTGGAGACCAGGTATCCACCAGCAAACTTAAATCAAACTCAAGCGGTAAGTTATTTGCAGTTAAAGTATGTTGATGATAACAAACTTAATAAAATAGGTGGGACAGTTACAGGTAACATCAATATGTCAGGAAAAAAAAATATAGACCTTGGAAACCCAGCTGCAGAATCAGACGCAGCAACAAAAAAATACGCGATGGTCAAGAATCTAAGTACGTATTAGTCAGCGGCGGTATAATGCGCGCATTTCTCAACATGAACAATAATGGTATTAATAATCTCAGAACACCAGAAACAGATTTTGACGCAGCAACAAAGAAATATGTAGACGACAATAAACTTGATAAAATAGGTGGGACAGTTACAGGTAATATCAATATGTCAGGAAAAAAATTTATAGACCTTGGAAACCCAGCCGCAGATACAGATGCAGGAACAAAAAAATACGTCGATGATCAAGAACTTAAGTATGTGTCAATGAGCGGTGGTGTAATATATGGATATCTCAATATGAGCAATCATAGTATTATTAATCTCGGAACACCAGAAAAAGATTTTGACGCAGCAACAAAAAAATACGTCGACGATATCAACACTCCAACGGTAACAGCAATAACAACAATCAACGATGGAATGATCACATTCAGAAATGATTTTTCCAATCACGTACAAACGTTCTTAAATTTTCGTAGAAATATAAACAAATCTATTAATGAATTTTTTGGAAGTCCAGCGGTTGTAAATATTAAACTTGCTGGCATTAACATAAAACTAAACGATATTATCAACGGAATTCCTAATATCATTGAAAAAGCAAATTTGATTAAAATTCCTCACAAGCAGATCATCAATGTGGTATACACAGTAGCATCAGGATCAGCAACATGGACACCGCAAAATAACACTATCAAACATATCGCAGATGTCACTGGTGTATATAGGCTGCCCATATTTAGCGGCGCAAAATTTAGTATATTTGCAACATATCTATGGCGTCATTCAGTCGATAGTTTTTCTGGAATTGTATCTTTGGTGTTAAATAAAGATGTCGAGGAAATATTTCTACTGGAACCATCTGATAAAAAATTAACCGCAACGTCTTACTGGTGGTGTCTGGAATTTGTCGCTGAAACACCTCGATTGAGTTAATTATAATAAATCAAACCCAGGGATTTGCACTACTGTATAAAATATGTAAACAAATATTATACAATGAAAAAAAAAAATATAGTTGATTTTAATCATATTTCAGAAAAAATTCCAAAACAAGATGTGGACGCTCTAATGCAATATTATAAATATTATCATAAAAAACTTTGGTGCGTAAAAAAAATGTTACAAATACTATAACAGAATACTTCGAGTGATATCATATTTGCCACTGTTAATGACTAGTTCTGGTATAATTTCAAGTGGCGCATCATTAAATCCGTTTTTGTTAATAATATCCGGAGTCGGTGTTTGTCTTGCAACAGCGTGTAAAAAAAATTGAGCCTCGTCATGCGACTAAAAAGGATGCTTGTAAAACAGCAAGTATCACCTATAAAAAAATTACTTGATCAAATACGATCTTATTTGAGGGGTATAAAATATGATATGGACGATTTAATACGTGAGTTCCGTATTATTGACAGTATGTTAACAGATATTCTACCGGTGAGAGTCAGCAGATACGAAAAAGATTATCATAAAATATGGGTTACAACAGTAGATGTTTAATTTTGTATAGCTTTAGTGATATCATTATCAAATAAAATATCAACCATATTGTCAATAAATGTCATCACATCATCTGCCCAACCCGCTATTCTCACATCATTTTCAGTCGCGAATAACCAAACTGACCCATATTTTGGTGATATATGATATCCAACTTTTTTAATACAATCGCTTATTATTTTAGTTTTTATACCAGTATAACTCGAGGCTGATTTGATAGAATTAAATCTCTTACAAAATTTATTTGTCAGATCAAATCCAACATGTCGGGTTGGATTATAGTGATACATTATATATAATATTTCATTTGTTTAATATGAAATTTTGTCTAAAACTATAAAATAATAAGCATTGTAGTATTGATAATTGATTTGTTCCTATCTCAGAGACCCCCTACCCCAACAAAACAAATTTTGTCAGAAATATATTAGAAAAGTCTTATCATATGAAAGTCATCATTTTAAGCTATAAATGGTTGCTGACAAAAATGTTACCGTATAACGTTTTGGGGGGTAGGGGCGTCTCTGAGAGAGGAACCTCAAATTATCAATACTACTTCCTACTTTAATATGTCCGCTGGAATGATGCCCTGTTTGAAAAGCGCGTCCAAATTTGACAATGCCTACCCCCACGTTGAGATTGGACGTGCCCATATATCAGAAAGTGCAGTTAAGCTTTGGGATTTTACTCTTTGAAATCATTTTAGTTATCTAAAAGTAGCCAATGGCCAGACCAGCAACTACAGCAATGTGGTAGGCCATATTGACGATTTGCTTGGCATCTGGAGACATTTGTATTTAGCAAGTTAAAGATGTGATAACTATTGCGTATAAAAAGGAACCGGTTTCTTTTTTCATTTCTATGGCACGAGTTTCATACACGCTATGCTTTGGGGCATCATAGTTAATAGGACAATGACTGCTCCGATAAATATAGCCCCTCCGGCCATAGCATATAGTTCTGGTGGCTGCTGTGATCCGTAGCAGTAGTCGTGTTCTGCACTTGCGTGGCTACAAGCACCACGACAGTTTTCTTGTTAGTATGTACGCCTTATTTTAAGCCTCATGCAGCCGAATAAGGAGGTCCTCTTTTGTTTCTTTTCAAATCTCCTCTCCTTTCCGTACCGCTTCCATTTTCTAGAATCGTCAATACGTCCCTCTTTTGTCACTTCTTTGGCCATCAGGCTCACATCTGACTGAACTGCAGCAACTGTCATTGCAGTGTTCCCCTCTACTTGCATTCATCTTTTTAGACCAGTTATTATTTGGAGGACAACGATGTCCATATTGGCAGGGCTTATGTAAGGTTAGGGCGCCGATAAGTGGTTCTTTCGTACATGCCGAAAGGGGAAGCGGTCTAGCTCCAATGGGTGTAAACTTTACAGTCATACTAGAAGGACTCTATGCTATTCTTTTGACAGGTGGCTGCGGCACAAATGGAAATCCTAAATCCACTGACACAAACTTTATTGGACTCAGTCAACTAGTGCGACGATGATGGTAGAGAGAAGATAATTCATTTATATCTACAGGCAAGAATTATAACAACCAGCATTGATGCTGAAAAAGTTAGTACTTTCTACCGCACGATCAAACAATTAAAAGAAAGTAGCCGTTTGATACAAAAGTATACTGGTTTACTCAAGAAATCAGATTTCTGGATTATTCTGTCATGTTGTGGGGAAAATTTGCTGATGCTTCGCGGTTCGTGTATACACATATTATCTTATAGTTAATTCGTAGCTAAAACACCTGGATAATGTGAATACGTATTATGCAAGATTTCGACAATAGGCCCGATTCTGGACAAAGAAACTGCTTGTCTGTTGTGTAACCATTACGCAACAACTTGTTCGAAGTTAATTTCCTGGGGAATTCTACGTCCGAGTAGACACGCCTTTGTTTGTTTTGCACACAGTCAGCAATGTCACGACCGGAAATTCGAGAGAGACAGGTAAGTGAAAAATTACCCTTGGGCAGTTGTCAAAGAGACCGGGCCGTTTCCAATAAGAAACAAGAGATCCAAATCTAGGGCGGAGTCTCAACAAGCAATTTGTTCGGACTAAGTCCATTTTTCCGATTAGTGCATGCCTGGATGTTGGCAAGCGTAGATCATAGAAAAGTTGGGAAAGACACTAGATTGCGCTCCGAGTGCGCTCGTTAAAAAGGCGGGAAAGGACTTTAGGAAAATTTTAAGTTTGGATTGTGAATGAAGGCTTCTTGAGTTAGCTTTCAGGGTGGGAGCGAGAGGGGACACCCGAGAATCGGAGAGAAGGAAGACACGTTAAGACCACGTGGGAAGTCTATTGTGACGTAAGCAGTTTGGTTGGAGGCGTAGTACCGGATGGAAGCGTGGAAGAGAGTTCCGCAAGTGCACTGAGAGCACGGAGTCGAGGGTACCGGAAGTACCAAAGGAGAGAAACGAGAGGCGGATAGATGAGTAACAGAATCAAACACCGAAGGGATCACTCTCTCTCTCTCTTAAGACTTTAATTTCATATGAGGATAGTAATTGGCAACTGTGAAAAGGTCATTGTTTGTATTGGTCGACAGAATTACGGTTGAGAAATTGTCGATGAAATAGCTGAATACGTCGATATTTAGTAAATTGTTATACTTTTCACCTTGAGTCTTTTATACACCCAGACCGTCGGCATTGCTCGCAGCAATCTAAATTTTGAATTGTCCACCTTCTACGGTGTTAGAAATAATACCGTAGGAGACCCGTGACACTAACCATTGATAATAACCAATTATCGACATAGACCTCTAAATAACATTCAGAAATGAAGCACTTGCATTATACCATTGGAATTCCAAATATAGGCATATCAGCGCTACCTACGGTAGCGGCCCGTGCAACGAATACTGGGAGCTACAGACTCCATCCAATCAGTGAGCTCAGAAACCGGCTTGGGCAAGAATGATATGTGAATACTTTTCTGTACGAGATGTACCGCTGGGTTGCCAGTACCATAGATGGTGTTGATACCACCCTTATTACAGTCAATATTGGTATGTGGGAACAGTGGTATATGCCTGTCTACCATTATCGCTGCCCCAGTTGGTGTATTCAATGAGGGAGCCGATCTAGCCTGTGGACTCGCTGGGATTACCCGTAAGTTTATTGGATAGTGCCTCCAAGTAAAAGATAAATGACAGGAAACAAAAAACAAAACAAAACAAAATAACAACAACAACAAACCCCCCCCCCCAAAAAAAACAAAACAAGAAGAAGAAGAATACTGCGAGATCTATGTGCTAGCAGAGGTCAAACCGAATACCATTTTAGATTACACATCTAGGGTCTAAAAAGATGGTCACCTTACCGATGAAGAACTATGGCTAATCGTGGATGCAGTTGAAAAAACCATCCCGTGAAAGTCAAAACTCTTTAAAGGGGAACGTTGCTGTCAGAACACGTGAAGAGGCAAAAATTGCTATATTAGGCGCGATCGCCAGGAATACCGCACTGCTTTCATAGAACATTCACAACTGAATTCCAGCACTTTTATGATGCACTGCCTCCAAATATAATTCCAAGCGTTACGTATGAATGTTTGCATTTTTCTCTGGACGAAGCCAAGACCCGGAAATATCAGTATATATAACGTTTGACTTTGAACGAGAACACGAATGCAACATGAGAAAAAAATCAGAATGCAAAAATAAGATTAAATATTGTAATTTGTTTAAAGTTATAATAAACTGATGGAGAAAACTATACATTTTGAGCCATGACTCTTTACATGGCGATCACAATATTCAGCTTTATTTTCCTTACTCTCCTTAAAATATCGAGTAAAAACAAAGAAAAGACCATGTTAATTACTCTCACCTTAATTGTCTTTCATCCTTGTCACAAGATAATTAATTCATTCATAAACATAGTTAACGTTTCATGAGCATGAGATCGATATCCATGTCATGTTTTCTTTACTTTTTTCTTTCCATCAAAATTTCCATCTTTTCACATTTATATTTTAAAATTTCAGCTATTTTGTCTTTCTTCGTTGATCACTTCACCGTACATGATCTACATGTTCGATCCAATACAGCATCATATATTTCTTTCTATCCCATTTGTAACAAGATAACTGGGTTGGATTGCAGATTTATAACAGAACACTTTTGACGGTGATACAGATACAGTGTTTATTGATAAATGACTTGAATGAGAAAAGAATTATAATTAATACGTGTGTGTATAAGATCCAAATATTGGACAAATTAATACAATCCGCACGAACCTAATAATGCAACAAATATAAATACAAATAAATGACCTTACACAGTACAAGGACAAAGGTGAATGATTCACAGTAATTTCACACGACGAAAAGAATGATGTATTTTACTCAAATAGGAAAAAATGATGTACTTTACTCATACAGTAAAAATGTATTCACTCAAATAGTGAAAAATGAGGTACTTTACTCAAATAGTAAAATGATGAAAACAAAGGGACAGATATCCTACAAAATATCTTTACAGTCCCAAAACACTGGGTGTAACAAACCCCAAAATTAGCCCAGGGCTAAAAGAATACATGCATGGAATAACATAAAACACTCTGACACTAGCACACTTGGCTACCGGTCACGGAATTGTATAAATCTCTTTATTTATTAAATACACGTACTCGTTTTTTTTTTTGCACACTCAGCTCCGCGGCTACTATAGTTCAGCTTTACAGCGCTATGGTCAACTTCTGTGGTTGGCTCTACAGGTGGTACCCCGTCGACTCCGATCAGCTGACGTTATATAGGGTAAGCTATACAAATTACATTATCGACACTACATTACATAGAAATAAACAGGTTCAGAAGTGAACCTACCAGTGTCGGATCAGAATCCTATGGTACTAAATATTTCTTAAAAATGCAACTTTATATTGAAAATATAAGTCTCTTGCTAAGTCACAAACAAGAATAGAAAATATTTGCATTATACTACGTAAGCCAAAGCTACACAGAAAATATACCAAAATAAACGTGGTAGTACAATAGTTATAACTTATAATATACATAAAAATTATTAGTTAAATAACTCACATATCTCTACAGCTGAAGATGTGCAAGTCCTTAAGTAGACTGCTCACTGACAAGATGTTCCGTAATGTAAAGATTTAGTCTTACGGTGAGACATTTATACAAAGACGATGCAGCCCTACATCGTCTGTACGCTGGAAGTATTTGGTTTTTTCCCATCGAAAGCACTTCGCACGTGCGGCATAGGATGAACCGAACTTACTGTTTCGAAATATTGTACAATATACATAAATCACCCTCGGGTATCGTTGTGCACAAAAAACGAAACTCAAGTACGTATATCTAATAAATAAAGGGATTTATACAATTCCGTGACACCATTGCATACGTTTTTTTTTGTGGTTTTTTTTGTGTTTCTTTTTTCATAACATTTATTTTTCTTTTCAGTACCTTTCTAACTTTTAGGTTGATGTATTAAAATTTTAATCGTCTTTTTCTTTTGTCCAGGAACATTTCACCTCAATGAACTACATTGACTCTGCCATCCAATTCCTCTCTAAATTTTGTCCTGTCGATTGTTGTTATTCGTACTTCGAGTTCGAAGATGACAATGACATCACTAGCTACTTCAATTTCTGTGGACACATGAGTGGATAATTTGTGCTCTGAATTGTCTTTGGCACACTTGTAAGAAGATGCCACCTGTAATTGCTTGATCAACAGAGGACGTGCTGCATTTCTGAGATTTACGCTGCTTGCGTGTGTGCAATTCTCCTCAGCTCTTAGTCTGCGGGTTCAGTATGGATTAGACAGCGCCAGGTTGAATAATGCTATACAAGATCTTCCCAAGACTCAGGAAGGGGAGGGGGCGCTCATCAGTTATTATGTACTTTTGGGAGAGTGACGTATGCAGGGTGAAGTTGTTTGCATTTGAAACATGCACAGTGGAAAAAATGTTGTTATACCTCTATGCTACTTTGACGTAATGGGGCTGACATTTCTTTAGCTATTTTACTTGTAGAAATTTTACATGATCCAAGTAAACTGCTAACTAAAATGACTGCTCCCTTGTGCTCAAAAAATCAGCCAGAATTAGTCTAAAGTACACTATCTTTAGCAGCTATTGAAATAGGGAAAATGAAGTTTGCCAGACTAGATAATACCAGCTTCTGAAAGTGCAATGAATGAATTACCAAATATATAAAATGTAAAAAAAGTTATCGGCTCTTTTTTTTTGTTAATTTACCTCTTGAAGTTCAGGAAGTGAAATGACCAAGTGGAGCTAGCCATTTTTTTTTAAAGGTACACATCTGGAATAAGGCTATGCCGTACACATGGATAACCCATATTACACCCATCAATCGTACACCAAAATAAAGAGAATTAAAGGTTCTTTGAACATTACCTAAGATACATAACCAGCGAGGAAACCCAGGGAAATTCATTTTCTTTAAAATTCTAACTCTATGCAAAATACGAAAACTGCAGAGCGCCACCAAAGCGTTTCTAGGATAACTTGATGGAGTCTCTGAAGCATTTCTTCTGACCTTCTGGTGATAGCTTCCCCCCTTCCGAGCGTCATCGAAGACAAGATTTATTTATAGTCGGCATGATTTAAAACAACAATTCAACATTGGATCTAATGAATATTTTACCGACATAATTAAGATATAAAAACAAACTCGACTTGTAAGACATACGACCACTACATAATACATAGAACTGGACAAAACACATAGTGCATAACTTAAACTATAAGCAAGCAAAGCATTTTTAAAAAGACGATAGTTGAAAGAGAATTTAGTATTTAGGTAATTAAAAACACAGAGTAGTAAGGGAAAAGGCAGATTCTAGCCCAAAGACCCCTCCCCACTCTCAGAACAAATACAAATTACTCTCTCAGAGACCCTAAAATTCCCACCCCAAACGATTTTTCTAAAAACTAAAAGGCGGATTCTAGCCCAAATATATTTTGAGATTAAATGAGCCCATCCCCAGACTACTACAGTAATGCAGTCTGGAAAATCAATACTCTACAGTGTTTTGCTTATAACAGATGTTGCCTCATGTACGCAGCCTGAAAAATCAATAATCATTTATCAGCCAAGCCAGGTATACATGTTTTAGAACATTCCAGAAAACGCCCACGCAAAATGACTCATAATCATGGAATTTCTAGAATGTCATAATCACATGGAATTTCTAGAAAACACCCACGCAGATCTATTAGTATATAAGGCAGGTAAAATTTCCTTCTGAGGCACTTTCAAGAGGACGTCTTCACCGAGCGGAATCAAGTAAGTGGCATTTTTCATATATTATTTATACCTCATCACCAATTATCAATGTTTCTACTGTTGATATTAGAAATATTTCATCATCACGATAGTAGAGACTAAACTTTACTTTACCGCTCACACAGCGACGAGACTCAAATAAATCTTTTATTTGCGATTTGTTAAGAGGATATTTTTTGTCGATAAAATATACTTTTGACCGATCAAGATCGATGGTAAGTTTAGTGTATTTTTGTTGACTGATCGGATTATGAAAGTTTTTAAACTCCTCCAATAACCTCTGGCTCAGCTTTTCAAGGTAATTGAAATATCCGCTGTCATCAGATCTGATAAGAGAAAGTTTTAGCTTGTCTCGAACTGCGGTAAAACATATACCTGATGTTTCATTATTAATTTCAACTGTCAACTGTTTGCCGTTCATCATTAGATATTTGATCTTGCTATTGTAACTATTTGTGACTGTCAAATTTTCAAACATTATTTCTAAAGTTTAGATAAAATTTCATACCTTAGTCATCGAATATAATATCGAGTATAGATCTATCATTAAAACAATAACCAAGTGCAAATGTATCTACTCCATTTTCGCAATAACGTTTGTCATCAAAATTACTCAATCCGCGTTTGATAATGACATCTGTTTCAAGTTTATGATGATTCGTTCGAATAGCCATTGCTCTTATAAAACTAACACCGCCATCAAGCGCGTACTTGTAATCATCAAATTTCATAAACTTTTTAACAAAATCGCGAGGCAGACCTTTTGCTTTTTTCGTTATTTTATTATTGTCTAACAATACCGCATACATTTTACTGCGCAATCCGATAAAGTATTTGATGATGCTCGAGTTCATTTCATCTTTGAACTTACCAATAACCTTTTTATTTGTGTCGTCATGAAATTTACTGTCACGAGGGTAATCGGAAAGATCAAACAGATGTCAATTATCATATATATCCTGATAGACGTCCTCACATTGGATTTCATACACGAGCGAGTCCGTATCAGTAAACAATAGTCTACTGGACGGCCATTGATTTTTAACAAAATTATAATGAAAATAGTACATCAACCACTTCGATAAATCTAACACGGAAGCTCCAACGTAAATTGGCTTATTTAGTTTTAGATTTGTTTTTCTTCTATGTATCGCGACAAGATTTTCATTAAAAATTTTCATGCTAACAAAATCATCGTCTGACACAAGTTTGTTTCTGCGATTGATATCATTAACTAGCTCGATATTTACGCGTTTCCTAATATTTTCCATCGTCTTACCAAAAACGGAATTGTTCATGAGCTTAAAGAAGTTTTTTTCAAAATCAGTTTTTGCTGCAGCTCTTCTCGAAGTGTTTGAGTTAATATAACTTTTCATCCACGGCGACTGATTAAACTTTAAAACTCTATGAACTTTCCTCAACACAAGACCAGCATCTACTGCTTGTTTTAAAACTTTGTAATGTAAAACATAATTTTTCTTATCGAGTAAATTTGGCACTAGTTTTTTACCATAGAATTTTGTCTTGGTGATGCTGTTGCTTGTTGTTCTTGAGATAACAAACTATAATCTATTATCATCGATCCTGCACAGAAAGGATAATCGTTGTGTAAATTGTGCAGCGAAGTTGGATAATCGAGATCAACCTCAACGAAATACGAAATATCGTCGGGTATCTTTTTTTCTGTCTCCGATAGAAATTGTTCAGCTGTAATCCAACGAAATCCACCAAAAGGCATTGGTTCTGCCATAGAATGACCGTACAAGTTATTACAATCTAGATAAATTATATACTTCGAAGGAAGATTAGGATTGTACTCTTTTAAGTATTTGTTGTTTGCTTCCGCATACTTTTTTGTTATCACGCTAATACCGCCTCGGATACCTTTTCTCGATAAAATTGAACATATCAACGTCAGTCAGTAATTCTAACCTTACTTTACTAAACTTTAACAATGCGTCCCACGACAGCCCGGGAGCAGAATAATACCAACAAGGATCTAGTCCATAATTGTTATAGCTCACTTTTCGAAAACTTTCAAATACGTCCGCCAGCAATAACACGTCAGTTTTTAGATACAAATCATGATAATCGCCAAACGTCTTACAATCAAATTCTTTCCAGATATCTTGTGCATATTTGTAATCATCATCGGTTATATTTTCATTTTTAAGTTGTGAGTAAAATTTGTCCTTGTCAGGTAGCGAAGTTTCATCAAATTTACTCCAATCATCGAGATACTCGTACGGAAATACTCCTTTTTTAGTCAGTAGATTATATTTATCTCCAAAACAGTCTCGTAGGTTATCAAACTCGCTACAGCCTTTTACCAGCTCATCCAATGATGCCGCCATAAATTGTAGGCTGTCAATAAAACGCAACTTACCTAGCGTAACTGACATATACTTTTCAAAATTATTTGGAATGCATTTGATTACGTTATCGAGTTTTAAACGAGATTTTACGTCAGGATCACCAAAAGCTTCTACGATAATGTGGCTATCATATCCTCGAAAGTTGTGAAGAATAACTGGAATAAAATCTGGAGCATGAAATTTTAAATTATATTGATCATGAGCCGCTCCACGGTAGTGTCCGGTGAGATGGCAATGGTCACGTACTTTTTTGTTATCATCAAAAGCTTTTTCACAAATATAACAACATTCTGCTTGCTCGTGATCAGATTCTTCTTGAGATGTCAGTTTTATCATTGGAGTTACTCTTTTCAAACGATTAAATATATGATCAACTTCGCTAATCAACTGCTTGAGAAGCCAGACAGCTGGATTTTTACCACGATATAATTTGATTGGTTTGGATAATCTCGAATCAGCACAACAAACTATCTTATACGCTACTCCGCACGGAACATGGTTTTGAGTTTTCCTTGTACTCGATTGGTTAGGATTATTTTCTACGCCAAGTACAGGCTGAAGTAAGCATTCGAAATCAGCGTATATGACGAAAGGAATTTTTAGTTTGTGATGGTGATTGACAAACTGTAATAAACTATCTTTTTTAGACGGCATCGTTATTCGTTGTACGTCACTACAGTACTGCAAATGCTTTTGTAATATTTCTTCGTCCGTACAACTGTGTAAACAGCGATAACAGAAGAACGTTTTCTTCTTTCGTTTATTGTGCTGTTTGCCAACTAGTCCATTAAAGTTTTTAATCCAAACGTAATGATTTTTATAAAACAGTAAGTTTATTATCGATTGTGAAGCTTTTTCTGAAATATATCTTGGAT
This sequence comes from Megalonaias nervosa, assembly GCA_016617855.1. Taxonomy (NCBI): domain Eukaryota; kingdom Metazoa; phylum Mollusca; class Bivalvia; order Unionida; family Unionidae; genus Megalonaias; species Megalonaias nervosa. The sequence continues at coordinate 77,506 of JAECUM010005922.1, read as the reverse complement.
AGTCGTTTTCTTTTTCGTCTAGTCCGAAAACGTTGATCGAAACATTATTTTGCTTTTCAAACCTTGGCATTTAATTTTCTGCCACTGGAAAGTCAATGCCTTTAAAATTTAATCTTGACACGTGACTAATATACTTGTCAACACGATCAGCGTGTTTTTTCTGCTGGAAATAGCGCGGAAAGAATAGCCCACTGGAAACATCTGTTATCGAGGTTTTTGACGTTTACACAGCATTTTTTATTTTTCATTTTTGGTGGCAAATCAATGTACGAACTACCGCGTAATACGTCATATTTTATTGTGTGAAATAAAATTTTCTCGATCATTTCAAACTTCCAACCCGAACCCAATTCGGTAAATTCTTCTATCTTTTTCCAAATTTCTTGGTGTATTTCATTAGCCAGTGACAAAAGATCAGTCCCGAGCAAAACACGTCTTGATTTTGCATTAATGTAAGGGTCTGCAATTTCCTTGTCAGTCCATCCCTCTGTCACAAGTAGCTTTGAAAATATAACGTGATATTGCACTAATATTCTTAGACCCCTATCTTTTCCAAGTTCACGTTTTACAGTTGGCTCTAGCAGGTGGTAAAGATTTGTTGCAGTAAAATTTACCAGTACAATTTGTTTACTGAACCGATAACTGTTGTCAAAACCTGTAAAGGCAGTCGCTATTTTTTCAGGTTCTCCCATAAGACTCTTCTTGGCTATATCTCGCAATTTCAGCATCGCTATACTATAGTGTAATATTATATGTTTAATTGATTGTTCGATCGATAACTCACCACGCGCTAGCTGAACAAACAATTAGAGATATAAAATCCTTATAGTATAATGACAAGCGCAAACGAGCAAGAGTATTATTACGTTTATCCGAAGTATAACCTATACGCTGGAAATGCATTAGGTTCGGTGATACGTGTCCAGTACAAACATCCAATGGTAAAGCAACGCCAGCAGGCTATAAGATCAGTGTCAAAGGTGATAATACCGAGAGAATTGAAATGTTTCGAAAAGATTTTATTTATACTTTGTTCTGCGAGGATATTCCAGAAGGACAGCGAGTCTATCGAGTAAATGGCTCGATTACTGATGACAATATTGAAAACTTATCTTTACAAAACGAGTTTCAGCCGCACCCGGTCTTTGATTTATACGAGGCTAACGATCGCGGTATTATTAGAAATAGAAAAACTAAAAATGTTGTTGGTTCTATGAGTAACATGGGGTATCTCGTAGTATGTGTCAGAGGAACACTAACAGATCGAGTTTATTATAAATCTCATCGTTTTGTTTACGAGACGTTTAACAGACCTATACCCGATGGTCTTGTGATTAATCACATCAATAACGTAAAAACTGATAATCGAATAGAAAATTTGGAAATAGTTACCCAGCAGGAAAATGTGAGAAAAGGACGAGGTGGTGGTGGTATTAATTTTAGATATCCGGCAAAACCTGTTGTTTCGTTGAATCTCAAAATAGATGAAGAGATCAAATTCAAATCGATTTCAGCTGCGGCGAAACACTATAAGATAAATCCTGGGGTAGTAAAATTTGTTGCTGATAGAATAACAGGATCAGCTTTTTCAAGTTAATACGATGCCAGGATTGTTTTTAGATATGATGATTAATAATATTTCGTAATTCTGTCTTAGTAAGACAGCTATGTGCAAATGCCATAATATCATCGCGATCAAATTTTAATATTATAAAAGCATTTTCATTAAGTTTATTTTTTTCTGCTGCTGTTTGTAATATTTTATGAGAATCACCTTGCATAACAATAACGTCAACGAAATATGCACTATAACCCGACAGACATTTTCTTACCGCTTCGGCTAGTTCGTTGTAATTTAATATGTTAACTTTCTGGTGATATTTTACCTCGTCAGTCATCTTATAACAATAAATTAGATAAAAGTATATTATATAATATGGATTTGATGAAACGACTCGCTGAAATATATGCGGAAGATACAATCGCAAGAGATTTCATCTCTAGAGATACAATTACCAACAACACAATCGCAGACAATATTACAATCACCAGCGATATAATAGACAAATCTGCTAGTTATAGCGAAGATGATATTTTGTACAACAACGAATCTGACGATGATGATGAGATAGTCGCCGTCGCTGACAGAACAAATTACAGCAGACCAACAACTGGAAGATATAATGTCAAGTATCACATTGCTAAAAAAATAATAAAATTTAATTTTGCTGTTGCCGAACAACAGATATTTTGGCAGCTTATCAGGCCGTTTTTAAATCTAAAAATAACTGGCCAGCGAAGGAGTATAAAATACGATTTTATTTTCGCTAAGATATTTAATTTAATGCCAGTTGATAATGAAAGAAAATTACATTTAATTTCGTTATGTAAAACTATCAAATGTAAATCTGTGCTTGTGAAATACGAACAAATTTATAATAACGTTATTGGATCGACTTAGTTGGTACCCAGCTACTAAATTTATCGCTATACCCACGCCACTTGACTAAACTTTTATTGCCTTTCCTCCTAATCACTTTTCGATAACGAAAACATCTTGCTCAGTTTTCTGAAGTTCCTGCTCGTAAAAACTACCAATGATCGGTTCCCCTGCCAGATCTTTTAGCGCGTATGTTACAGGTATTGTTAAAAGTACTTTATCAACTACAAACACTTCTTCAGTCCAGTTTGGAGTAAATCCTTTTTCGAATGATTTTTTAGTCAAAGAAATCCGAACCCGATCACCCACCTCAAATTTATGTCTGTGGTGCATGTTTTCATTTGCTAATATCGGATTTTTAATTGCGTCGTTTGGCGATAGTTTAGTGGTTCGATGTTTTGTGTTATTGTACTGGTCAACTATCTGCGGAAGATCATCAATATACCTGTTTTTATTTTTAGCTGTCAAATATTTGTGTATTTTTTCGGTTAGAGTGCGATTAAATCGCTTTACTACGACACTTTTTCCCTCATTTCCTGTAACAAATTTTTTAATATTATTTTGTTCTAGAAACTGCTCGAACTTTTTATTGAAAAACTCCGCGCCATGATCGGTCCAGATTTTGTTCGGTTTTCTTTCTGTACTTGTTATTATTTGTTTTAACGCATCAGTTATCGACGTTCCTGTCTTGTCTAAAACTGGAACACTAAAAGCATATTTACTAAAAACATCTATGACATTAAACAAATATTTCTTATTATCATTAAACTGAGTTAGATTTGACGCATCTACTAAATCTATCGCCCAGATATCGTCAACGGCATTTGCGACAACTTTACGTCGCGTGAACTTTTTTTTTAGGTTTGTGTTGTTCAGCTGCCAGATCGTCATACAATTCCTTTCCGAATCCTAATTTATATTTTGCTCCAATAAAACCCTGTACCAGCCTTCTATCAAAACGTTCTCGTAGATTTGTCGGTTCCATATCACGAAGTTCGTCTAACATTACTTTATCACAACCAGCCTTATCTTGCTCGTTGTCCCGGTAACAGATATCGTGGCGCACTGCTATTGCATCAACTTGATTGTAAGGTTCTTGTCCTGGCAGCGGATTATCATTTTCATCTAGTTGTTTATCAAGAGGATTATAAGGTCCAGTATATTTATGGCCTGGCAATGTCCAGCCTCCTTTTGGTTTTGGCAATTTGCCAATAATTTTGTGAATGTCAATTCCACTGCCAATTACCTCACGGCGATTGCATGATTGACAGTATGTGACGATTTTATCTTGTTCGATACAAAGATCTTTGTCACAATCACAGTTGCATTTCATTTTATTTTATTATGTTTCATAAGATTAATCATCAATCAAGATAACTCTGTCCGGACACATTCCAGATCCTGTTGTCGATTTCAAAAACATACTTTTCTTTCTACCACAAACAACACAAATACTTTTTAGCATCATTCTATTATTTTTTGTTTTTTCCGTCGTCTCATCCTTATTTTCTGTTTTAGTTTTACATTTGAGACAGTATGTTGACATTATATATTTACAAGTTTAGATAAAATTACTAGTAAGCTTTACAAAAATTAACTGCCATCTCATCATTTGCGTGAGAAGGTTGCTTGTCAAATTGTAAAATAAACTTTAAAAGATCAGGATCTCCGGAGTTCTCACTCCGGGACATCTGTCGGACAAACATTATACAATAATAACCACAAGCTGATGTTCCAATCGGCTGTAGTTGATTAGACGAATAATTTATTTTTTTAAATTTTTTAAAAATATATTTTTTTATAAGATCACTCGGAGGAAGTCCAAACGAATCAAAATAATTATTACCATGGACAGCAACCCAGTGAGTGACGGAGCCATCATTGAAGTTTTCTATATTTACGACGCACGAACCGCCTGCTGGTACGTCATCGAGTTCGTCCTTAGAAAATACTCCGCGAAATCCGACAACGTCATTCAATTTTTCGATGATATCAAAATTTCTCAATAGCGTCTGGTCCCTGGTAGAGTCATTCCACGTCCTATCCCTAATAGGTTTGGAAAAAGACTTCCCGCTAATCCAGCTAACAGAGGAGCTATTGGAATAAATCCTCCTTGTTTTGTTCGATTGCGTTTTGTTGTTTTCTTTTTTTTCGACGATTTTGTTTTTCGTTGTGGCATTTATTTTATATTATTACACAAAACTGAGTGACAAAGTCACTAACGACAGATTTGTTTGATTCCACGACCTTCAACTGCTTTTTTCGTTGCGCCAGATACTGCCCCTGACGCAGCTGCTAGTCCTAATGTACCAAGTACTGGCAAAATTTTCGGTAGTATTGTGCTAGCTAATACGGATAGTGCTGGTCCAAAAAATCCACCTTGTTTTGACATTGCTGTTACTTGTGAAACAGATAGTTTAAGGACAAAGGGTTTTCCCTTATCAAGTTTATTGACTTGTTGTTGCGTTAGCATTACTTTCACCGCAGTTTTATTCGAAGTCTCAGCGACTTCTGTCCCTGGGGATATCATCAAAGAAACAGAGCTGCGTTTAGCAACAGATGCTGATAATTTTTCAACTTGACCTGGCGTTAGGTATATTTCTCGAGTTGTATACTTGGTTTTCATTATTTTATATTTCGTTGTTAGATTAAACTTGTACAGTCATTCTTCCTTTGGTCGCGTCAATCGTTAAGAATCTATCACTGACAACTAGTGCATATACGTTATACTGTTCGGCTGGCAGTACGCCAAGTGTCCAAGTGACCTCAATGTCAGCAGTTGATCCGATAGCTCGTTCGGAATGTTTCGATATGTCGAAATAAAAGATAGGATAGAGTGATCGAAACTCTTCTACTGATATTTGAGATCCACTGTCCGAGTCTTGATATTTTTGCATTGCTTCCATAAGGTACATATACGGTCGAGATATGTTTTTTCTTTCATCGTCAGCAAAATTGCATTCGATTGCACGTTCGGGATATTGTTTAGAATTTACTCTAACAAATATTCGTCTAACATCAGGGTTATCAAATACGGAGTTGTTCATTTCTTGATTATTACGACGTGCCTGTCGTTGAAATACGACGAACAAATGTCGAGGTAGTTGTTCGCTAGCTGTAGTTGTCACACGCCATGTGTAATCGGTCGTGTTAGGAATCGCTGTTTGATAAATCTTGTTTTGCTGGAAGTGTATCTTTTTTGTATAAGCGGTCAATAATGATTCGAGTTCCATCGTTTTAGCCACAGAAGGGACAACCCGTGGCATCCACAGCGCTAATCTTGTAATAGCAAACTGTCCTTCAACCACCCCATCGGCATGCATTATACAATCGTTTCGATCAGCTCGATCTAAAATAAGCGTATGTTTTATTCCGCGAAAAACTTTGTTATATTCACGACAAAATCCAAATATTGTACTTAACGGAAGCATCATCGTTATTTGTTTAGATTCTGCAGCAAATGCTTTTCGTTTGGCATATCCTTCGTTATATTGCTGTCGTCGTATATTTGTAACAGCTAATCTTATCGCGTCTCCAATATTAGCAACTGCATTACCAGCGGGATTGGCGATTAGATTATTGTTATCTGGAGCAGGAACACCATCGTCAGTACGAAACTCGCTCGAAACAGCTGTCCCGAATGAGGTATCTTTAAACCACATCATGTTTGTGGCAACTGATCTGGAATAATCATCGCTAAACGAAACGATGTTTAGTATTGTACTAGCTATTGGCAAGTGCATTGAAATATCTTCTACGGTTTGATTGGCCAGTTGGTATCGTGCACTTTTAAATAAGCTCCAACCGTTATTGACAAGCGCAATTTCTGTACCAGCTGCAATATCACCACCTACCGCAGTTAATATTCGACCACGCACTTCTAACACTACCTTATGTGGAAGTAGAAACGTATCCTCATCTCTTGTGTTAAAAGTTCTGACACCGGTTTTATTTGGTTCGTTTGAGTTTTCATCCAAATACTCGACGTATTCGAACTCCGTCACAGCATCGTCAGTATCATATTCTTCAGCAAGATCGAGATAATTTTTAGCTGACATTTTATTTATGATCGTTACACAAAATTAAAAAGCAGCAGGAGTCATCGGCTTTGTTTTCTTTACAAGTTTACGTACTATTTCTTCACCACGTGGTGATAATAATTTTTTTGTTGTAGCTATCATAGCTCGTTTTGTTTCTTCTGTTGGCGCAATATCTGATATTGCTCGTTTTATTTCCGACACCGTAGGTGTTGTTGAAGGTCTTCTAATCTTATCAGCGATCTTTTGTCCTACTGCAGTGCCCGCCGAAGAAGCTGCACCTGTCGCAAAAGCTTTACCTGCGTCAAGTGCAATTGGTGCTACTTTACGAGCAATTCCTGGGACATTTTCAACAATTTTAGTAAATATGTTTCCAAAAAATCCACCTACAATTTTTCTTCTATAAACTTTTATTCGTTTCATCTTTGTCTATAAAATATAAGCTCACAAAATTGATCATGCTACAGTGCGTAAGTGTAAATAGTATGTGACAATTTCGTTGTTGAGATCTATTTGTCTACCTGATTGATCGGTTAATTGCATTGTTATACTTGTTATTTGATTTTCGAGATTAATCGGATAATAGATAATCTGACGTGGATTAATTTGCATGATCGATCCTGGTGGAACATCTGGCGAGAAACTATATATCGTTTGTCCTCTACTACCCTGGGCTGAGTAAGATCCAGAAGCAATAGAGCAATTTACTAATATTGTATTTACGTCAGTTATATTTACCGGCAGTTCACCGTCATACGTAATAGGTTCATTAGGATTTAAATAATACGCTTTTTGCTCAAATCCTATCAGTGGTGCGATACTTCTTGGTGATGGAAAACTAACTGATATATTTTTTATTGTCATTCTAGCTCGTAACGTGTTATAATTTGCTGCTAACTCGAAATTATCAGATTTCATCTTCTCTTTTTGCATAAGCTCTTTTATCACTCTGTTTAGATCAGTAATATTATAAGCTCCTTGTGGAATTTTAAATGTTTTCCATTGCTTGTCTCTTATTGAAATAATTGCAATCTCATCATTGACACCAGTTTTTACGTTAGCCATAGCATTCCAACAAGTACAAGAAATTAATCCAATCTCATACTGTTTTTCAAGATCAAGTTCTATTGGTGGATTGTAATAAACAAAAAAGTTTGCGCTGTTTCCTGTTGTCTGCGAGGAATCGAGTAATAATGTTGTTGATGTTAGTGACATTTATAATAATATTTTAGATAAGATCACTATGTAAAATTTCATACTCGGACGATGTTAGTAATCCGCTCGATCTTAGATGATCTAGTATATCCACAATTTCATTATCGATCTCTACACTTTTATTACCAGCTTCTTTTGATGATATCAACAACATTAGTCGATCGACTAGTTCTGCGTTTGATGTAAACACTTTAACTCCAGATCCAGTGGTTTCCTCTGGTAATGTTTTATCTCGTTCGTTATCATATTTATTAAATAGTCTTTTAAAATTCCATCTCATATTCTACTTTTCTGGTTCTGTACTGTACTGCTGTTTCATAGAAAGTCTCAGCAATAATTCCTTCTCTTATATAATCATGTAATTTGAGCAAATTCTCTTCATCTTTTTGATTTTTAATTACTTCATCAGCATGTGAACCATCTTCTATAATTCTTTCTATTTTTTCTATCAAATTATTATATTTTTCTTCTGGCCAAGTTCGAATTTTGTCAATATCAGTGATATCATGTCTTCTAATAAACTCGTTATATTCGTCATCTAATATTTTAACACGTGCATTTTTTCTAAAAAATATTATGTTTTTCAGTAGGCATTTTTTTTTTACAATAGTTTCAGTTATTATTTTTTGTTTCTCAGCTAATTCCTTAGTTTGCTCCGACAATTTTTCTATTGACATCTTTAACTCGTCTGGATTAACCGTCGATCTTGCTATTGCATGTTGAAGCATAAGAGGATTGTCCATTAGTCTGTCAAATTCGGCCTGTCGTGCAGCAGGATCAGCAATGTTTCTTACAAGTTCTTCTGCAATTTTTTTTATTTTCTTCTTTCGATTTTTCTCCTAGTAAACCTAACAAACCTTTTTCTTTTAATTTTTCAAGCTCCTCTGCAGATAATGTTGATATTTCTGGTTGCTTGCCAAGTACTGCTTCAGTAACAGGTTTGAAAAGTTTAGCAGTTTCTTCTTCTGCTTGAACTTGTCCACGCCGAGCTTTCTTCCACTTTTTTCTTAAAAGCTGCTCGAGTTTCAATAAATTTCTTTAGCAATTCGATTCTTTGTTGATGCTCGTCCATTATTTTATATACACTTTACAAAATTAGATTATAGAAACGTGTCGAGGCAACAACGAAACATTTTAGCTGGATCACGCGCTAGCTTATTAAATAAAAAGAAATTGTATTTGTCTTTGGTTGCTTGATGATATAATTCGATGAACTTATCTTTCGTTACGTCACCGCATTGCTCGTTTGCAATATTTCTAACATCAACATTATCCAGTCCGGGAAATAATATGAAACAACCAGTATTTCTTCTGATAAATCTATCGACGTTATAAAAGCCTTGGGCGAGAGAAACAGAATTACATCTTTTATTACGCGATAATGAAAAATAAGATCTAATCTTGTTCATCTCCTCGTTGTTTAACGGAATATCGTCAAATACAATTATTTTATGTTCATACGAATCAAATTCGTTAACTGGAATTAGTTCTTCTGGTTGTCTTATCAAAAAGATATCATCGCCAACGTTAAGTTCATCACGAAGTTTATCGTTGTACTCGCTCAGTAATTCGTATTTGTCCTGTTGTGGATTAATTGTATAAATATATGCCTTGTCATAGTTAAAGTTATTGTTGAGCAAAAGATTTAATAACAAATTTGTTTTACCTGATCCTGTGCGACCGACGATAAGATAATGACAATCTGGAAGTTCATTGTTATGTTTATGATGAATTAATCATTCGGTATCAAAATTTAATATCTTTGCCATTGTTGTTATATAATTTTATGTAATATTAAACTAACTATCGTTGACAATTTTGTGTAGGACAATAAATAATGAGCTACTATACAAAATTAGGAACATTATTGATAGATTCGTCGGCTGAAGCTCAGCAAGGTGATTTATCGAGATACGCAACTCTTGATCAACTAAGAAATGAGATTGATAATTTATTAAATGTCACAAGTGTGGATCAAAATGAAGTTGTTATTTTCCAGGATAAACAAGGACGATTAAAAACAAGTAATGTACAACTGTCAGATGTACTTGTGCGAATTCCCGCCGCGGTTGTTAATAATATTGTAACTTTACAAACCAAGGTAAGATACAAGATTCCGGTAGGTCAATTAACGATTATGTCAGAAAATCTGGCGATTCGTTCAAGGGCAGTATTATTATGAATCAAAATAAAATTATAGACCTTGGAAATCCAGCCGTAGATACAGACGCTGCAACAAAAAAATATGTCGACGATCAAGAATCTAAGTACGTATTAGCCAACGGCGGTATAATGCGTGCATTTCTCAACATGAACAATAACGGCATTAATAATCTTAGAACACCGGAATATGATTTTGATGCTGCAACAAAAAAGTATGTTGATGATAAGGAAATTCCTATTTCAACTTCGTTAAAAACAATCGGTGATGAAATGACTACACTTAGTGCTACTTTTTCTAGACACGTAGAAACGTTCTTAAATTTTCGTAGAAACATAAACAAACCCTTTAAAGAATTTTTTGGGGAACAACCAACCGTTGAAATAAAACTAGCCGACGTTAACACGAAACTCAACGACATTGTCAGTGGAATACCTAATATTGTTCAAAAAACTAATCTGATTAAAATTCCACACAGACAAATTAAAAATATCGTGTACACAGTAGCATCAGGATCATCAACATGGACACCGCGAAATAACACTCTCGAACATACCGCAGAAGTAACTGGGTTATACAGGTTATCTATGTACGGTTCGGAAATTACTGCGGCAACTTCATTATCACCGAATGTATATCATAATCCTCTGTTGGTGCTGCTAACCAAGAACATCAAAGAAATCTTTACGCTGATATCAACGGAAATGCCTCCGAGACGTTACTGGTGGTGTCTGGAATTTATAGCTGAAACTTTTTAATTAATTACTTAACATCATTAGGTATAATGAATCAAACCAGAACCAGCATTGTTGTAAACTAATATTATATAATGAAAAAATATATATTTGATTTCAATCACATTTCAAAAGAAATTCCAAAACAAGATGTTGACGCGCTAATGCAATATTACAAATTTTATCATAAAAAACTTTGGTGCGTGAAAAAATGTTATAAATATCATAACAAAATACTTCGCGTAATATCATATTTACCGCTGTTATTGACCGGATCTGGTATAATTTCGAGTGGTGCATCATTAAACCCGTTTTTGTTAATAATATCAGCTGTTGGTGTTTCTCTTACAACAGCGTGTAAAAAGATTGAACCTCGACTTGTGACTAAAAAAAATAGTTGCCAAACGGCTAGTATCACCTATAAAAAATTACTTGATCAGATACGATCTTACTTGCGGGGTAAAAAATATGATATGGACGATTTGATACGCGAGTTTCGTATTATTGACAGTATATTAACAGATATTCTACCAATGAGAGTCAGCAAGTATGAAAAAGATTATCAAAAAGAGTATGATAATGATAGGGTATGAAATATTATCTAAACAATAATGTATGAAAAATGCCACTTACTTGATTCCGCTCGGTGAAGACGTCCTCTTGAAAGTGCCTCAGAAGGAAATTTTACCTGCCTTATATACTGATAGATCTGCGTGGGTGTTTTCTAGAAATTCCATGTGATTATGACATTCTAGAAATTCCATGATTATGAGTCATTTTGCGTGGGTGTTTTCTGGAATGTTCTAAAACATGTATACCTGGCTTGGCTGATAAATGATTATTGATTTTTCAGGCTGCGTACATGAGGCAACATCTGTTACAAGCAAAACAATGTGGAGTATTGATTTTCCAGACTGCATTACTGTAGTAGTCTGGGGATGGGCTCATTTAATCTCAAAATATATTTGGGCTAGAATCCGCCTTTTAGTTTTTAGAAAAATCGTTTGGGGTGGGAATTTTAGGGTCTCTGAGAGAGTAATTTGTATTTGTTCTGAGAGTGGGGAGGGGTCCTTGGGCTAGAATCTGCCTTTTCCCTTACTACTCACAGGTTCGGACGATTCAAAAGATAAAAACTAGAAGAATAATTTAAAAGGGTTGGGTTACTTAATATTATAGGTTAAAATTTAAATTTAATTTAAAAACAATAGCACCAATTTAGGACTAAAACCATGATATAGAAAGTGCTTCCAGTAAGGCACTTGATGGCACAGAAGACAAGGACAGTAAGGCAAAATGTAGTAGCAGCTGTCATCATCATGGTAGGAGATTGGGGGAGGGGGTATTATTTGCAGATTTTACATGGACAGTCGTTACCATTCCAGGATAAAATTAATGATCTAAATAAATGAAAATTGTATTGGTCTCTAAAGTGTGTTTGTGTGTGTGTGTGCGAGAGAGAGAGAGAGAGAGAGAGCGATTTTTAACGTAGCTTTGACAATTTTGCAGTCATATCGCTACCATGTCTGTAGAGTGGCACTTTATAGTAGTGCATAGACCCATCCGGTGGCCTAACTGGTTAGAGCGTCTGCCTTGGATGCGGGAGGTCGAGGGTTCGAATCCTGGCCGAGTCATACCGAAGACTTAAAAAATGGTACTAACAGCTGCCTCGCAAGGCAATCAGCACTGGTATCAGAATAATGTGACTGGGTGGGACATATTATATATATATATAATGGGGAGATGATTCACACACAGGATGATTCGAAGGTGCAATAAAGTCAATTTATCACTTAAGCCCATTCATTACCGTTTTCTGGAATCATTCTGTACTGTACAATTATTTTGAGTGATGACTTTTAACAAAATGTACTAAATATCAAAGCAATGTGTTAAAAATTGAGGTAAGCTGCAAACACCAAAAGATGTATTTACCGCTTTAAGTCAAAAATGGGGAGTTTAACTTTCACAAGAATTATCAAAGAACTATGAAATATGTTCATATTCATTTAATGATAAAATGCCTACCAACGATCTGAACAATCTATATACTAGTAGCATATAAAATTACATGTATACACAACAGTTCTTTACCGCTTTTACAATGAAAAAAGGACATAACTCTTGCAAAAATCATTAAAGCTTTACTGTAGAATGATATACACCCATCTTTATGTTATAGTAAGAAAGCATATAAATGTCAAAGCAACTATTCAAAAACTGAGAGACAAGCTATACATGCAAGATCTACATAACAATCCATTCCAGCTCTAAGCTAAAAAAAAGCAAACCTATTTTGCCAAAATCATAACCACACTCTGGAACAATATAGGCATTTGCATCTTTTGGGGTGGGTGGGGTGAGTTCTTTTATTATTATAAAAAAGCTTAACAAACATCAGAACAATCAACGAAAACCTGATAGACTAGCTGTGCACACTAGAAAAGGTTGCAAAAATGGACAGACTGATAAGGATAATTTCTATTTCACCTTACCTCCATAGCAATGAGAAAAAGGATGTGAAACTCAGCCCAAAGTTTTTGATGAATTGGTTTTGTACACCTCAAGCATACCAAGTAACATGACTGTGGCCAAGTATACTTTAGAAAAAGACCACAAAACATTTAACACTGGGGGTAATAATGGGGTGTGGACAGACATTTGGATGGGCAGACAAAGATGAAGGAATACACACATGGACACCAAAGTGATCACTATGTTGAGTTTCTACCGAGGCAGTCATGTATGTATCAAGAGACCCAAGTTGGCCAGATATTACTCACCCATTAATTAACAAACATAAGCTTGTGAAAACAAATTCATACATGCAGTACAAATGTGCAAGGAATGAAAAGTTTGGAGGACTTAGTTGCCACATTGTCCAATAGTCCAAACAAAGTATGTTTCTGGTTTCATTACAAAACTATAGTCCCTTGAAGGGCATGATGCTGTGCTGTCTGAAAACAATTTCCAAAAATTAAAGATATGACCATTTCTTCTTTAAAACTGCTGATTGTTGAAACCATTTTTGATACTGTTCAGGGAAAATATGTTCAAATGTCACTGTGCAAGCCATATCGACTGTAAGATGGAACCATTCTCATTTAATACAAACTGGATACCGTAAGACTTTTGGTGAAAACCCCATGTTCATATGACTATACATTCAGAAAAAATTCAACGTCTGTTGTGGCAGCCATATTTGAGGTCCTGTGGAGTGTCCTTGGGCAAGGCACTTTACTCCAGTTGTCCCAGCACTAAATAACCTACTTGTGACGCTGTGTTGTAAAGCACCAAACCACAGTATTTGAGATCACAACAGCACCATTTTCATTCAGGACCAGCTAATGGCACAAATGCTATTTCAGAACTTACAGGTGCATTTTGGAACATGCCAGAAAATGTAACAGAAATGGAAAAAACAATAATGTTGAAGATGCCATTTCATCTTGGAGGAAACAGTGTAACAGGCATAAATTTTAATATAAAATATTCCAAAGGAAACCCTTTTGTATCTCTAATTATACATATATTACCTGAATTGTGTACTATCCATTCATACAATGTATGACCAGTTGAACTGAAGTGTTCAATCAACCAGAAATAACTATGCCATCCGACTGTTTAATCTAACCACTTGCTTTGTTTTATTCTGAGTTTTGGAATGACATGACACTTAACTCTCCTTGCTTCAACATAAGCTTAAATAATTTGTTGTGCAATGCTGTTGATGTTTAGGTCTAACACCATTTTTCTGTGCATGATAGGCTATACATGGTGGCCAGTATAACTGGTGGAGGAAGAAAATGGGGGGAAAAAAGCCCTTCAAGAACCACCGACCCACAGGAAGCTACTGGCAACCTTTTCTCACATATCCATGTGTTGGCCAAGCCCAAGACTGTGTCATGAAACACCAAAACCAAACAATGGTCATAGCTGATGACATATCAAGATTATCTGTACTATCAAATATGATCACATTCTGTCAAGTAGTTTTTAAAAGTTGTCAAATTTGGTAATGGCCCTCTATTTGATGGCAGATCCACTCAAATTCTTTTAGCCGTCTTTTAGAAGTCCATGTAAGGTTTTTTGTTTTATATAACAGTGGGTATATTTCATGGTAAATGGACATTATTGGTTCAGATTTGAAAATCTTTCATGCCAGAATAAATTTTGTCAGATTTGGTATAGTACTTTTCTGTGGTTTTTGAGATCAAGTTGTTTGAAGGTTTTCTGTTTTTGTGATGGAAACCACATTTGCTGATGCAAAAGAAAATTATGTTTAAGACCAACATGCTGGCATGCTGTCAATTTTAGTTAAATTTTATTCAGTGGTTTTCGACAAGAAGTTGTTTTCACAACCATTTTTTATGAAGGAATGTCATGAAATGAACAAATGTTAAGGATTTGATACAAGAATGTTACCATGTAAAATAATGTGCAAATTGGTCAAATGGTTTTTGAGGACTTGAAAATCACAATTGTGAATGGGTGATGTATGATGGACGACAATATATAAAGGTCTTTTGACTGGGGAAGCAATAAACATAGGAACTCTGCAACTGGATAACGTTTCAAATGAGACAAGTTTCAGGATTATTATAACCTTCTTTGCTCGTCTTACATATTAAATTTCAATGACTAGCTCTAGTTGGAGTACAATAACTACATCTGTGATGTTGAGTTTGAGCTCGCTTCACAATGAAAAAGAATTCTGCAGAATGTTGTGTCTCACCTGCTCCAATGACACATAAAACTAATACCCAACAAAGTCACTGGCTATGTTAAAAGAAGATCACTCTAACCTCCTTATGCCTTCCAAGATGAATATACAATTTTCATGACTGTATATGCAACAGTGTCCAAGAAAATGAGATGAATGCAAAACTTCACACCAACACCTATGCTAACAACAAAAAGTAACTTCATCTGAACAGTGACATTTATGCCTAGCCATTGCTTCACAGGTGAGACAAAACATTCAAAGAATATAGTGACTTTTTTCTTCCAACACTTCTGTGTTCCTCATGAGGAAAACTTAAGGTAGCTGAAATTAAGACATGTTTAGGTCTGAAATAAAATTTACCATTGTAACTGAAAATTTCTATGGATTAGACCAGCTGGGATGGACTTCCAAGGAATGATATGGATAATGCTCTGTGATCTTTGTATTTCACTATCCAATAAAAGATAATCACATCCTATCAGATACCAAAATTTTAGTGTGCTGAGCTAAATTGTACTAGAGTGACAAACCTGCTTGGCTATTATATGAACCTAGAAGTAAACATAAAGAATGAGTTGATTTGCACTTGCAATTTTTTTCTCTTCATTTGGTTACAGTGACATATATCTTGCACTTGTTAAGAACGTGCATTATTTTGGAAATATACATTTTACATCAGATTAAATGATGCACATATATGTTGTGACAGGTGAACTGTGATCGATAATGATCACACCTACATTTGGGGGGGGGGGGCAAATCTGTGTTTCTTAAAAAGTGATATCCATCTCTGGCATGGATAAAAAAAGCATGCAATGAAAACACTGCAAAATTGTTTTTCATTCTTTATTTGTTATTGTACATGTATGTTAACAAGTCATATTAGTTACATTTCTTCTGTAGTTGTTTTTAAATCTGTCAATATTTGTCCCAGTATTAGAATTAAAAAAAAAAAGGCTCTAAGAGTTAACCAACATCACTCTACTGCCTTCAGCAAAGCTTCATAGCATTCAACAGCTACCTGAGCCTCTGCACGAGCCTTCTCATTTGGTGCTGAGCTTACTTCCTGTTGGGCCTTATTAACTCCTTCCTTGATAGCCTGTAAGACACATAATAAATAAATTTAACAGATGAAAAATACATACAGAAGAATACAGTATTGTATAACATCAAATCTCCATGATGAAAGTATCCAATTTTTATTTTGCCATCCATTAATTACAGTTGTTCAGTATGTCAGTATCAACTGCACCTTTGTACATACACCTGAAAACCAAAATTTAGATTCCCAACTCAATTTCAACTGAACTGAATCTTAATTTCAACTGAACTGAATCATTGTAAATCACACAATTTTAGTGAACACACAATTTTCAGGTATTTGGTAAATTGGACTTAATTTATGCAAATTTCATGATGCAAAATATTCATGTTTACATATCATTGTTCTCCATGTTACTCAATTAAAATGGTATTTGCCAAAGAAAATGGAACAATAATGAAACCTGGTATTACTACGATGACCACACACTTAACAAGGACTTTGCAGATCTTGTAAGAATAGAGAAAATAACAGAGTAGCTTTCAAAGTTTTAATGTAACAGTTATAATTATACAACCCAGAATGCTTGATTTTCACAAAGGCATTTATTTTAACTGCAAAAATAGTATGAATTCAAATACTGAACACCTGGCTTACACAAGCTTCGAAGTTCCCCCAGTTTGTTATTCATGAGAAAAGTTCTGAAGTTAAAATAAACATTCAGCCTAAATGGTTCAAGCCTGGGTGCAGTAAGATGACACTGTGCTATACATGTCTAAAATCTATGCTAAAAACATTCTCTGTTATTACTCTGCTATGATAACATCTTAACAGAAGACATTTTATCATCATCACTTTAAATGTAAGTGAACACATATGGAGACATGTCTTGGAAAAATTGATCTTACACCGATGAGAAAGTACTTCTCATACAGTAGGTTCTAATAGGTTTCAAAATTAACAAGAGATAAGTCCTGAGGTATTTGATTACTTAATTGAACAGTACTGTGCATCAAAATTTACCATAACCCCCCCCCCCACAACAACTATAAGATGAGCTATGCTGGTCTTCCAGCAAAACTGCTACTACTGAGAATAGATCAACTTTAATTATTTCCTTTGATGATTTATTTCGAACCATATTTTACTTCAGGCCTGAAGGCATTTGTCCATTTTTACAAGATAGCTGTGTTTAAGAAAATTTTTTTGTAGTGACAGTGTTACGAAAAGTTTTGACCATGAAGGGATGTAACTCTTGTACAGCATTCCCTCCAGTTACTTTTATGCATTGAATGCTCTAGCCTGCTATTAGTCCTAACCTGTGCACAGAGATATAAATATCATTTAATATATTCCATAAAAAATGCAAAGTTCCCCTCCCCCTTTTTAAAAAAAACCACAAGCATTTATTTTCATAAATTACTACATTAGTTTGCTTTTTTAAAAGGATCATGCTAAAACCATTACCATTTCTAGTCAGAGGCCACTAAAGAACTCTACAAGATAAATATAAAGGTAAGAATTAGTTTGACAAGGAGTTTTCACTTAATTTTACTGCCTGTAAGACATCTGTTATCCAGTCTTACAATGTATTTAAATAATTTAATCAGAAGACACAGTCAGACAGTTCAGAGCACAAAACCAGGATTCAAACTCCTATACTTATGGTCAATGTAGCATTTTCCAAGGAATTAAATGTTTTCTGACAAGGCTGCAATTAGATCACAAAACCAGAGCTAGCACAGTGATATTCATATAGAAATGAAAAAGTAAAAATCTTGCTTTATTATGAGCTAAACTCTGACATATTTCATTATTTAAATTTTCTGCAGAACTTACCAAGAGAATTGATGGCAGTTTGTTTTCCTCAACAGAAGAAAGTTAACCAACAAACCCCACCAATTAAAATATATATTTGTTCTATGGTGCAATGACTAGGAGTTAAACGATTCATCGATATATTGATGCATGGATACTTTTGCCATACCAATATACATATTGATACAGGAGGTGGAGAATCAATACAGTCATATAGAATATAGTCGATACAGAATTGCAGTCGTGAATAATTAAGTTATTTTCCTTGTTATTCTTTAAATTAAAACTTCATTTGGGACATTCATTTTTCTCAATAAGGAAAATTTTTTGACTGACAACTCCCACTTGCCTTCTACAAATTAACACAAGGTGATGTCTGTACCCCACCCTATCAATAATGTTAATTATTTTATCCCAACTGCATGTTTAGCATCTAGGATACATTCCCACTGTATTCCCCATGTATAATGAAGTATATTACTCATTTAATAACCACATTTATGCCAAAGTTTGTTGATTTAAATCTTGTCTACTTGAATCTAATTTTAAGCTACACTTCCAGTGTGTCACACAGTGGATTATATTACTGTATTTACAGTATATATTGGGACACAATAAAATAATAAATTTTTTTTTCCTGTTCCAGAACTTATGGTGAAACTTTTTTTCACCTAGGTCATATGTCCCAAGACTTAAGAAATGAAATAAATTTGTACTGCATTTGTGCTCCCCCCGCATGCATGTTGTATTAAAATGGATAAACAAAACGCTTTTTTGAAAATAAAAAGAAAGAAACTAAACTTGTATTATTATCATTCCTTTTTTTTTTTCAACATGAGCATTAAAAAATAAAATATATCCATGAAATCTGTATATGTAGCGTAGGCTTCCATACTGTAGTGTGTATCACTTATGTCCAATAACACACACCATGTTGTTCATTGACATGAACATTGAGAAACAAATTGTGTTTGGTTGTGCTCAAAGGTTTGAATATGTTATCCGACTGAAAACTGGATCTAACAAAATCACAAACAAGAGGGAAATAATCAATCCATATCTTGACAACAACTGTCATTCACGCATAAAACGGTGTTAGGTGCAAAATAATCAAGACTGAATTATATCCAGGTCTACTTATGACAGCATCTTGCAAATAAAAATCATTATTTGAAAACATGTTCACTTGAGTGAAAGTGACAATCTTTTTGCCAGCACGGGTTACAAAAGTATCATTACTATTGACCTGCAGACATCAATGTTCCTTTGTATTAATTATTACTACAGATGCCAAGCATATAGAAGCCTGGGTGGTGAATAAACACAACTGGCGGTGAGCAGTAAACTCCTTCTTTGAACTTACCGACAGGACATCAAAGACAAAGGTTATTTTTATTACAAAGCAAGTTGACCTCAGAAGCCAACTTTGTGGTGACCATTTTTTTAAAAAAAGGATATAAATACAAAGGTTATTTTATTGTAAAGCATGCCAACATTGGAAGCCGACTATGGATTCTTTTAAGTGTCCCGATTTTTTTTTTTAACAGACGTCCATGACCCAGCATCGCCCAGAATATTTGGAGAAAAAACAATCATGTGATGAATTCGTGCAGGCCAGAAGAGAAGCAGATGATTTTGCAAATGAGAGGGAAATAATTAACTGATATATTGAAGACAACTGTCATTCACGCATGACACAGTGTTAGGTGCAAAATAACCAAGATTGAATTATATCCAGGTCTACTGTATGACAGTATCTCACAAATAAAAAATTATTATTTGAAAACACATTCACTTGAGTGCAAGTGACAATCTTTTCGTCAGCATGGGTTACAAAAATATCAACAATATTGACCCGCAGACATCAATGCTCCTTTGCATTAATTATAATTACAGATGCCAAGCACCTAGAAGCCAGGGTGAATAAACTCAACTGGCGGTGAGCAGTAAACTCCTCCTTTGAACTTACTGAGAGGACATCAAAGACAAAGGTTATTTTTATTACAAAGCAAGCCGACCTCGGAAGCTGACTTAGGATACTCTGAAGGTGTTTTTTTTTTTTTTTTCAAAAAAGATATAAATACAAAGGTTATTTTATTGCAAAGCAAGCTGACCTCGGAAGCTATGGATTCTTTTAAGTGTGCAGATTTTTTCATTTTTTGTGGGGGGATATACAAAGATGGCTGAGATATGGAAGCTAACTTTGGTTCCTTTTCAACAGTATTCATGAGAATTTTGAAAATAAAACAATGGAACAATTTTTAAAGTGACACAATATAGTGCTTCGTGCAAGGACATGGATGACCCAGCAGTGCCCAGAACATTTGGCGAAAAAAATGTGAAGGCCAGAAGAGAAGCAGATGATTTCACTGACAATATGATCATTAACATGGATGAAATTCTAGTGTCTTTTGATCGCATTTCTGGATCGAATGACAATAAGATGGGGGTCAAAAGTGTGAGAATTAGACTGGTGCAGATTTGAAAAAATC
The DNA here is from genome assembly GCA_016617855.1 of Megalonaias nervosa. Taxonomy (NCBI): domain Eukaryota; kingdom Metazoa; phylum Mollusca; class Bivalvia; order Unionida; family Unionidae; genus Megalonaias; species Megalonaias nervosa. Next base: position 56,844 of record JAECUM010005922.1, on the reverse strand, counting down.
TGACTTTAGACCTTGCAGTTTCCACTTCAGATGATGTGTTGTCTTCAACAGTTTTACATAGTAGGCGAAAGCTAAAAAAAATATTCATGCACCGAAAGAATGGATCATACGTGTGCAGGAGAAGGGTTGTGTTGATGAGATGCTGCAGTGGATTAAAGAGTTTTATCTCAAGTACACAGTTTTATATTTTTCAAAATGAAATTTCAGTTGGAGTGCATTTTCCAACATGTAATTTTGCGAATAATTTAAAAGGTGTCCCACAACTTATGACTTGAAAAAAACGATGTGTTTCAGACATACAGTGCACAAAAAAATTACTTTTAAAATTAATTTATGGTGTCCCAACATATACAGTAAATACGGTACATTGATTTCTCCTTGGTGGCTATTTTTGTTCCAGACCAGGGTAAATAACACCCATGAATAAGAACATAATGTAGCTTATTCCCTGAGTGGTACTGGCAAAACAGAAGAGAAACTTTGATCAAAAGTGACTATTAAATGATCCATAGTGTACTTAATCATACATGGGTAACAAATCTGGAATGTCTCCTTTGATGTTGAAATATTTAATCAGTGACTGAACATTCCAATAGGATAAATAAAATTAGCACAGAACTCGTGAAAGGGAAGATTATCAAATCTTACAAGTTTGTCACCTTGCATAAATTCTGAATTTTTTTTAACAGTAGGGGAGTGGGTGTTGTCAGAGTTTTCTGTCTTCACTAACAAAAACAAGTGCCTGTGGCCAAAGCAGATGTTTTGCATCTGAAGGAGATTAATGCAACAGATTTTGTTTGTATTCATCCCCACTCCCACACTTGGACTTGTTCTAGATAAGAATTTTCATGTACAAGGAAACTGCATTATTTCTTCTATTTTGAAGATAACATCAACATGACTTCCAAGTTTACGTGAAACATGAAATTAGAAAAAAGATGTTTGTAAAACATTTATGCAGTGCAAAACAATAGATGTGGCCAAAGCAAGTCCTGGATTTGATCAAATCTGATTAAATGGTCCAAAAGACTGAATTAAAACATTAAAAACAGGTAGTCTGTTTGAAAATACCTGCACCAACTTTCATGAGGGTCTTACTTTTTTGATGCAATTATTCAGCAACAATGCAATATAAATTTAGAATAACAACATGTTATGTATATTTAATTTGTATTATTTGCTGCCTTTTCTTAATGTCTGTATGATATGCGTATCAGGGCTGTTCCAGTAAAACATATACCCCCCTGAGGGAAGGCACTTTCAAATTCAACCAACCCACAACACAAGCAATTTTAAAAAATTATGATCCACCGTCAGATATGTTTTAATTGAAAAACACTGCCCACTACAGAAGCATATTTTTTTTACATAATTTCTGGCTATGGGTTAGTGGGTAGTAGAAGCAATTTTAATATTGGGTTGGGGACAGAAGCGATTTAAATGACAGCTGACTGGAGGTAATCTACTGAATTCTTATGGATGATATAATCTACTGCATATTTTTATTTGTATTCATTTATTATAATCAATCTTTTGTCCTTTTCTTTGTTTGCCTGTCAGCCATGTATGTTTCTGATACTGTGAAATCACAAATTTTCTTAGTGGCTTATTATTTGTAGGGGTCATTGATCAGACCCTTAATACCTACTAATTTAATGTCCATGAATATAGATTTTATAATAGGAATCTCTATTCTAATACAGATATCATGAATTTGTATCCTTACTAAACTGTGTTTACTAAAGTGATCACTATGTTTTGCTATTTTTGTTTGTTCTCAGACATGCTGCTTTTGATTTGAATAACAGTTAAATGGTCAGATGCCACAATTCCTTGTTATTATTTTTTTTAAAATAAATGTTTTGATAAACTTATAATACACGATTTTTCCGAAAAATATATTAATGCTTGTGGAAGTGATGTCGCATATTTTCTGCATACTTTTACATTATTTCTTTTCTTTTAAGAACATATATTTCAGTTACCGACATCTTTATTGCAAAGCTAATATAAGTTTTAAAATAAGAAATATAGCAAGTTAAACATTTTTATATCATAAATTAGATTTTTAAAAATGGATGAAAGTCAAGGAATCATTTTTTCCCAGAGTACTCGTAAAATCAATGTCATTGCAGTTAACTGTATTGTCAACAGCATCATCATCATCACTGATGGCCTAGTAGTAACATTCTGCACTTTCAATCCAGTTGTCACAGGTTCTATCTCCTACTTCTAGTCTTTCATATGAGACTTATGCCTATGGTCTCAGGGGCTTTCATGGCAGAGTGGTACAAGATGCTTGTTGTGTGATACAAATCTGAGGGACTTCCATGGCAGAGTGGTACAAAATGCTTGTCATGCGATTACTTGCCTCCAATGTGTACATGAAAATGTTGCCAGTTACTTGTGGAAGGTCGGTGGTTCTACATTAGTAGTGTTTGGTGTCTCAAAAGTACTTGGATTTTCTTCAGCAGTAAAACTGGCTGCCATATATAGATTCTCTTGATCTGAAAATGGTGCAAAGGCCATAATGATCTATCAAAATCTGAGGTCTTGTGTCTAAATGAATTTGGCTGTTAGAGATAAACATCAAAACAACAGAGGCTCCATGTGCCCAAATGTACTAAGGTACTTGCTTTTACAGATCACTTGCACATCTCACAGAGTAAGTTTTTGTCACAGATAAACCAATTTGGGTTGGTGTTCTTCCTCCACCTAATATATTGGCTGCTGTGTTGAAACATGGCATTAAAACCCCCCGCAAAAACAAACCAAACCAAACTAAATCAACCAACTAATCAACTGTCGCAACAGCAGCAAAGGAACTAGTCCATCATATTTTCCACAGCTGTATGAGTTTATCAAATTTGACTCTAGTAATTTTTATAGACCTTTGAATATCGTCAATTATGCCTTTCTGACAGTTATCTAAAAGTTATCATCAGTTGGTACAAATGGATTTTTCATGGTGAACATATGAGATAGAGAAGTCTTGAGCAATCCTGCATCACATGCTGCCAAAAAGTTTACATTTTAGCTCACTTCAAGTTTCTCTAACAATGTCCATTGTTCCAACCAGAACTGTTATTATGTATTCAAGCTATATTCACCAATATCTGGAGATGTGCATCTATAATAAATATTTTTAACAAAGTATGAGAATGCATCAGTGTTTTTTAATGATGCATTTGAATTCAGCAACAACCAGAATCAACAAACCAAGAACTGAAATTATTCACATCTCTGAGGCAGAACTACAGTGTATAATCATAATCTGCCAAAAGAGTTTTCGATCTTTAAATTTATCAAATTTGTTTCCAACCATACTGATTCAGTGGACATGATCACCAGAATGGACAGGAACAGACCAGAACAGGTTAAAATTGATTTGATACATCTTTTAAGTAGCTAAATTCATGTTGGTTTAGTTAACTGTACACCTATTGTCTTCCCTTTGATGCAATTTCTTCCTGAACCTGAGAAAATAATGTTGCACACATCAAAAAAGAGGCACACTTCTAATTATTGTTGTTATTAAACTTCTCCATTCCAGCCTGTTCTTATGATCTTGTCCCTCCACATACTATTTGTCTTGTTTATGATATGTATCTAACTTTGTCACTTACTTTTCCTGCTACTAGGCTAATTGTTTGTGAATATGTATATCAGTGTGAAATGCAATGGGGAGATGAAATCCAAGATAGAAAACCTCTACATTTTTGGATGTATTCTGCTTGGATTCCATGTTTCTGCACAAAACTCAAGTGTTCAGGACTCGATGTACTAATTCAGTTCCCACTGTAAACCTGTGCAAACACCATGATATTAAATTCATTAACTTAAAATTTCCGAGTGCTCATGATCAAATTTTTATCAGGATAGACATATCTGACAGCTTTTAGAAAACCATAACAGCCACACCATTTTCTGGATCTAAACAAGTTTGAAATGTGTGCTTTCAATACTACACCAAAGAGTCAGGTCAAGTTATCTCCCCAGCAGGGATGCTGCCAGGATTTCAGGATTTAATCTAAATTTTGTGTGTGTGTGATCTCTGATGAGGAGGTGGTGGTGGGAGGAAAAGCCATTGTTCCGTATCTCCATAACACTTAAATATCTGTCACTCTTTCTTACTATTCCACTCTGTTAAGGCTCTACTGATATCAAAATACTCAAAAAGATGTCATCTCTAGTTGTATAGCGATTATTACTGTGGTGTCATTGGGCATGGTCACGTGGTTGTGGTGGGGTCTTGGACGGGATGGCAGAAAGACCATAGGGTTATTCCATATTTGACAGCTAATTACGATGTTGTCAAAAAATTTAAAACTTTCTAACAATTCAATTGGACTTGGATTATATACTTGACTCATAGCCAATGAACAGGTTCTAAAACTGATGTGTTTATTTTGGAGCCATGTTCCTCCATCACATTCAAGATTTGAATATACCAAAGGTGAAGATAGTACAGTTGCATCCTAAATTACTATCATGTTGACTTCTGATGTTATTGAATGTGAGACTTTAATGCCAGAACTCATAGCTTCAGTGATTTTTGGGTTAAAAAATGAATTTCTTCTTAAACAACTCAATTTGGTGCAGATTACATTTGTGTTTTAATGATACTGTGAGAATTCTTGATATGTAAAAACTGCACAAGAAACGAACAACATCAGATCAGGAAATTAATATCACTGGGAAATACTGATAGGAATATGCAGATATAATGATATTATTTAAATGGTATATGTGGTGACAATACGAGTGCTGGTTCTACAACTTTGCCAAATACATTTTTTGCAACTAATCTGTTGTTTCTAACAACACTCTGTAATATGGTAATAATTTCTGCACACATGAAGTTGATGCACTTAGTCCCTTGTTAATTAATAGTTTTATATTTTACACCACAACTAAGCGCATTTTACCTGTTGACAATAATACATGATCACAAATATTGAGATTGCAAGAAAACAGAAGTTACAATTTTATTAAAAGTATTGGTACCAGTAAAACTAAAGGAGATGGTAAAAAAGGACCAGGACAAACAGATTAGGAATGTAGTAAATAATCCATGTATCAGAAAGACATAGTCTTTTTTCATCGATTTCATCATTAGTTAATGACTGCTTCAGAATGTTGTGTACTAGATAATAGTAATCCAATTTGTAATACAAATACCAAATGATGGCTTACAACTAACTGCCAAAAGGTCTGCAGAAAATATCACCATGCTCAAAATATACATAGGAATAACCAAATATAAACAGGACAAATTTCATCCATCTTGCTTTGAGTTTACACAGACCAGTCAGTCCCTTATATTTAATGTCATTTAATTTTTGCACATAGAGAGCATGTACTTCATTTGGTGATACATCTGCATGATATGAAGTTAGTCTGATCATTCTTTAGTTGCCACAGTGGTTCTGCCAACTACAGATCTACACACTTTATTATGTTGTATGGCGATTCTCTGATGAATCCTATGAGCATTAATCTGTTAATTGTTTCTGAATTTAATATGATCCTTCTCCTCTGTGTATGAATATTATTCTGTGCTAAGAACACCCCTTTCATTGTCTGCTGTCTGAAAAGGCATATGCATAACTAGCTTGAACAAGTTACTGTTCTTTACGGTTGTGCAGTTTTCAACATCTCACAGGTATTCTCTTGGATATCTCTGTTCCAAAAAGAAAAGTTTTCACAAACATGAACTCTGCCAAAGAATCACTTCCTTGAATCAGTGCTTTACTGCCTCTTATGCCATATTTTTCTCTTCCATAATGCTGTATTAGGGTTTTAAGTCCAACATTCCCATAGTCTGCTTGTTCAGACATGGTTATCTTGAATGTGCTCTTTTTAATTTGTTAAATCTTTATTTATTCAGTTTATCTGAATGCTCAGCTTAAATTAGCACAAAATCTCTCAGTGCTGAATGTCTGGAGAAAAGAAACTAAAATTGCACGGAACTTTTAAATTGCCTGTATTTAGGATTGGTAGTTTCGAAATAACGCTGCACAGTAGGTTAGGCCTAACAGGCATCCTGTCCATTCAACACATACATCTGACTCGCATTCTACATCAATTTCAGGCTCAAAATCACACACTGGTATTTCCAGTGACATTTTCCCAATGTCCAACAGACTGATATACATGAAATTCATTGTCATCATAGCTATCACCAGCCAGTATTTGCCGACTGAAAACGTTGTCTGAAGATAAACCCTGTTGTGATTCAGCCATTTTGTTTTCCTGTGTGGCCCTTATTTGAAACACACATTTGTAAAACTTTCATAATATAAGTAAGGTTAAACTACCATAAATGCTTGTTTCAGGGCCAATGAACCAATCAAATTTACTTTAACAGTCATTCGTGTCAAACCGAAGTATCCAGCTATATTAACGTATGCACATCAAACGCAGCGAGACCGCTACTGGCAGACCAGACTATGTCGCGACATGCACTATTAAAGTTAAAAGTTGAATAAAAATTGCATGCTGCACAAAGCACGTTTTATAACTGCGACGTTGACATAATTTGTGGAATGCATATCACTGCTTTAAAAGTACACGAATTCATACAAATTTGGTGTACTCGGGTGTACTGGCATCATTTCTGACCCAATGTTTTATTCACGTGAGTTAGACCGCTAGGAGGGGGGTGAGATGTGATTTTCAAGATATATATATATTTTTTTTCTGACAACCCCACCAGTGATTTCTCATTTTGTTAACACAACCCACAACAGAAGTGATTTTCTTTACCAACCTTGTACTGTCAGAATTAAAATAGTTTGAAACACAACCACCTACAGAAGTTTTTTTGAAGTGCCATTCCCGGGGACGGGGGGAGATATATGTTTTACTGGAACAGCCCTATGTAGTTTCTACCTGACCTTGTCCAAAATCAAGTTCAAAGTTTACCTAACCAGGGACATTTATTTAGTAAACAACATAATACATAGTTAATATTTCTCTATGAGTATGGATTAATTATTCAGATCATTATTAATGCAAACAGGTTTACATGATTTTCAGTTAAAAGATACAGTCTTGCTTCTGATCTTAGAATCTTCTAGAATGGAAAATTCCATTAACTGACATAACATTTTCAGAAAATGGTAAATGCAACTTAGGTCAATTAGAGGGGTACATAATCTTGTTTACCTAAAAATTATTCATTCTTGCTTAAACATCTGAAGCAGAATCAATGTTACTGTTGTGTTCAGTTTTTCATTTGAGTGGATTTATTTATTCAAAATTATTATTCACTGGAATTACAAAGTACTCAATAATATTTTTGGACTGGAATATTAATCTGGAATTATAGTGAATTAAGATAAAAACATCTTTAATTATATTACTGTGATACATCAAAAGACTTAGCACATCATCACACTCCAGACCACAGGCACATTAGCATATTTGAGACTACAGGCACATCAACACATTCAATATAGGAAATTATTTGGAATACCACTGGAATTTCATACATTTGGACTTACGATCTGGGATTTAATACACAAAACTAAGTTCTTTTTAAATTTTCACTTTGTGTTCTGGGGAAATAAATTATTTGTTGAATTTACAAAACTTCTTGGTTTTTGCTCTTTACTGTTACTTAGTTTAAGACTGTAGAGTTGTAACAAATGTATATGGGTTTTCAATTATAGAAAACTATAAAATAAGTTCTAACAGAACCCCCTTATTTGACCTTGATGAAAAAGTCATTTTATGACAAACATAGACCAGAAAGGGAAGAGACTGTAATACAACATTTCCCTTGTTCATACATGAAGCAGATTTGTGAATTCAGATTTCAGAAATGATCCATAAAATTCTCATGCCAAATAATAGTACTGACATGAGCATCCAGCCGGTCTAAAGGATGTGCCTCTTCAGCCAAAATCTGTACCGAGGAATCTGGATTGACTGTTACTGACCCACTGCTCACTGTAAAAAAAATACAGGCTGTCATTCCACATATTGTTTGCATAATGCATTAGCTAATGTTTAATACATGTATAAATATGAACAGCATAAGCCAGAATAGCCATCATATAGTTCCCTAACAGAGTAAGTATTATCCAGAGTAAAAAAGGTATATAGAAAATTCTGGTTTTAAAGAAAATCCCATGACTCCCCTCCCCAACCCCATCATTAAATGGTCAGTCTCTTACAGATATGTTTTGAAATGTGGAGGTATCAATAACGATGGGTTAAATTTATCCAAATTTCACATTGGTCAATATGCCACATCCACTGCAATCACCTCTAATAAAGAAATTATTGTTCCACAAAATTGCATGTTTTCAATTTTAAACAGTTTAAAAAGTTTACTAGTGAACATATAAAGCTGATTATATATCTTTTATTTTTGTACAAATATCTCAGAAGTATGAAGATAGAAATGTAGTGACACCCCCCCCCGAAACTTGCAAAAATAGTTTAACCACTACTGCCATTTACTACATCATGTATATTAATTTTAAAATAAATGTTTAATCAACTTAATCTAAAGGTTTAATAAGTAATCATCAATACTCAACATTTCAGTAATGTTGAAAAAAAAGAAGAAAAATCTAATAATTTCTTGGGTATAATACTGAAATACTGACTGTATATACAAACTTACATGTTGAGTCCAACTGCAAAGTTTGTTAGGTATAGTCATTAGAACAAAAACATAGACTTTGATCTGCTGGCACAATATCAGATGGCAGATCTGTGTTAGGACTAATCAGTAAAACATAGACTTTGATCTGGTGGCACACTATCTTAGTGTCAATGCTGTTGCAGTTGGAATCATCTTACAAGAGTAGTAAAAAAAAAAATGAATCATGTCCATAAATGAAATTACCTAATTATCTATATGGAAAATTGCCGAGACTAGGAAATATGTCCATGATAATGCCCTAACTGTTTAGATTTCAGACTTGAACCTTGTTAAATGTTTCCCGCACATGTAACTAAATTGCACAAATTCTACTGGAAGAATGTTTAGCAAAAAAAAAAAAACAAAAAAAAAAACAACAACAGGACAACACATTAAAGTTAGCTTTATTTTTATTGCCTTGAAAAATATATAGCATTCGCTTTATCTATAGATTTCATGACCCACCAGAACATCAATAACTTTAAATCCTTAAGAATCATAACCTGTTACGACTGCAGTTCAGACGTCTTTTTCTTAGAAATAATTTTGGCTGGTTGCAAGTAATGATCATCATTAAAACCCTGACAATTCTTTGCTTTGATTCCTAACTGATCAAAACTATATTCATAATCATCATCATCATCATCATCAATCCCTTAACCTAAGAGGTCGTTGGGGCACCACAGTTGACTTCTCAACCAATTCTCTCCATCTTTCCCTGTTCTCTACTGCCCTTTGGGAATCTCCAAATCCCATGTTCACTCCTTAATGTTGTCTTCCCACCTCTTTTTTCTGTCTGCCTCTTCTTCTGCACCCTCGCACTGTGCCTTGCAAGATTGTTTTTGCCAGTCCAGATGATCTTGAGACATGACCATACCACTTCAGTTTCCACTATTTTACAGTGGTCAAGAGGTCTTCATAGGATCCGATGGCTTGTTGGATCCTGTTGTGGACTGCTTCGTTGGTTACATGGTCAATGTATGAGATGCCCAAGATCTTGTGGTAGCATCTCATTTCAATGGTTTGAATCCTTCTTTGTAGATCTGATGTGAGTGTCCATGTTTCACAAGCATACAGAAAGATAGATATGATAACTGAGCACGTCAGCCTTATTTGGAACCAAAAATAATGTTAGTATCTTTCCATATTGGTCTCATCCTTGTTATTGTTGCTGTTGTCTGGACAATCCTGCAAAGCAGTTCTGGTTTGGAGCCCTCCTCTGTGATAAATGATCCCAAGCTTGTGACTCTTATCAGCTTCTGTCCACTGACCTTTATTTCTGCACTGATGCCACTGTTGTTGTTTGTCATCAGTTTGGTTTTTTTGGCGCTAATCTCCATACCGTATGCTGTGGAGGTTGTGTCGAGATGTTCAACCAAGTCAGTCAGTTCTTTTTCATCTCCTGCTAAACCATCAACATCATCTGTGAAGTGAAGGTTTGCGATTGTTCTTCCTCTGATGCTGCCAGTGCCCTTGTGGTCATGCAAGGCATCCCCCATGATCCTTTCCAGGAAAATGTTGAAGAGTGTAGGTGACAGTATACATCCCTGTCTGACTACAACTGTTGTTCGAAACCAATCTCCTCTGCTACCACTGATGAGGACAGCACTGGTGGCTTTGTCATTGAGGTGCTCAACAACCTGCACCAGGTTTGAGCTGATGTTGTACTTCCTCATAGTTGCCCATAAGGCTGCATGCCATACCCTATTAAAGGCCTTTTTGAAATCTATAAAGACATGGTATAGATTCTGCTGGTGCTGAAGGTATTTCTTGCAAAGGAGTCTGAGATTGAAGATTTGTTCTGTGGTGCTCCCTCCTGCTCGGAAGCCTGCCTGCTCTTCAGCGATAATTTTCTCTGCTTGAGGCTTTAGTCTGTTGAGAATTATCTTCAGCATGACTTTGCTTGGGTGACTGATCAAACTGATGGTTCTGTAGTTTTGGCACAACTGTAGGTTTCCTTTCTTGTGAAGCATGATGAACAAAGATTGAGTCCATGTGGTGGGCCATTTTCCTGTCTGCCATATTTTGTTGCAGATTGTTGTTAGGACTGTGACTATATCTTCTCCTCCTGCTTGAATGAGCTCTGCTGGTATGTTGTCAATGCTGGCTGACTTTCCTTTCTTTAGTGACCTAACTGCAATTTCTACTTCTTCACGAAGAATGGGGGGTTATCATCAATTTCTTCTGCCTGAGGGCAATTTAGTACTGCTGGATCTCCTTGGGTCTTATGATTGTACAATTCTGAGCAGTATTCTGTCCATCGCTTGAGGATCTCTTGATCTTCTGTGAGGCATTTTCCTGATTTGTCCTGTATTGTGGTAGTTTTCCCTTGTTTATAGGTTGTGAGATCTTTCAAAAGCTGATATGCTATTTTGCTGTAATTTCTACTAAGACTGTCTTCGATTTTGCAGCATTGTATTTCTATCCAGGATTCCTTTGCCTTTTTCATGCTTTTCCTGATCATATTGTTTATCTCTCTGTATTTTCTAGCTCCTTCATTATCTCTTTTTCCCTTTTTCAGTTCTCTTCTTTTGTCGCATAGGTCAAGGACATCTGTCATGACCCAAGGTTTCTTTGTTCAACGATACTTGCCAATGATCTCGCTAGCTGTGCTAGTCACAGGTGTGTTGAATGTGGTTGTTAAGGACTCTAGGTCACTGTCTTGGCTCTCCAGGGTTATCAAAGGTGCAAATTTACCACCTATCATTGCTTGGAAGGCTTCTGTGACTTTTGGATCTTTCAATTTTTCAAGGTCAAATCTGATTCTTGGTTGGTTAGGCTTTTTGATCATTTTCAGGTGGAGGCGAAACGTTGTCATTAATAAATCATGGTCACTTCCAATATCTGCTCCTGGAAAACTTCGTGTTCTGGCGATATTCAGCCCTGTGCAGAATCTTTTTTTCACCAAGATGTAGTCAATCTGGTTGTGATGTTGTCCATCTGGACTGTGCCATGTCCATCTTCTAGACGCTTTGTGAGGGCCGAATGTGTTGGTTAGCACAAGATTGTTGTAGGCAGCAAACTCCAATAGCCTGAGTCCTCTTTCATTTGTTTCTGCATTGCAGAAGGGTCGACAGGTGCTTTGCCAGTTTGTCCGTGAATCAAGTCCCACCTTTGCATTCCAGTCTCCTTGCACAAACAGGATGTCCTTCTTGGGTGAGTTATCAATGACATCTTGCAGTTGGTTATAAAAATTCTCCAGTTCGTTGTCATCATAGTCAGATGTTGGTGCATAGGCCTGTATGATTGTGATGTTGAAGGGAGTCGCCCTCAGGCGTACGGTAATGAGCCTGCTTGAGACTCGGCAGCAACCCATAATGCTGTTCACAATGCCCTTGTGGACAAGAAATCAAACGCCATGACTGTTTGTCCCCTCTTCCGCTGAAGTAGAGCTTATGCCGTTCATCTGTTATTTCGCCAAAGTTTTTCCAGCGCACTTCGCAGAGACCAATAATGTTCCAGTTGTACTCTCCAACTCATATGTAAGTTCTTTCAACTTTCCCACAGCTCTCTGTGTTCTAATGTTCCATGTACCGATGATGATGTTGTCTCTCCCACGGATCTTGGTAGTGGGGGCACCAGTAGCATACTTGTCACCTCCGTCCTGGTGTGCAGCGGAAGGCGCAGTCATTGTTGACCCAAGCTGCGACCGATCCGGTATGGAAAAATTGTTAGTTGTCTTCATGATGTGTGTCAAGGGCAAGATTCAGCCTGGTGGAGCCCATCCCTCTCCAGAGTGGATGACCACAGCCGAAATCCACTGATATAATGTGGCATGCCCTGGCCCTGAGCACATGGTCATTAAGCTCATCTTGGAGCCATTCCGCCCTGGCCGTTGACTTCATCGAGGAAGACTTACACCTTTCCATAATAGTGATTTGCACGTTTCTCAGTATATCTATTGCCAATGCACTCCAAAGAACACATGGCAATCAATGCCACTTGCACTACTCCCCAACAGTTTGTCAAGTGCTGAAAACTTACACACTGTGCTGACCCTTGTATATTTTGCCCTCATTTGGCATAAAGATCAAAGGGTTTACTGGCTTTGCAGGGACACTTCTGTAAGTGCTTACCAAATAATCTGTTGTTGCTGAATCCCTAACTAATGTCTCTTACAAGAACAGAATTGGTCATTTTTGGTACCAAAGAAGATGCAAGTGAAATATTGCATGAAAAATAAATTAAATCAAAAGGAAAAATTTTTGTTCCATTTCATGCTTATAATCAGATATGAATTTGAATGTCTGTGCTATGAATGAGCCAACAGGAAATTAAGTTGAATAATGTTTTGCCTGCTTTGCTTGTAAAGTACATACCACATAACTTGGCATAGCAACTTTAACATGAAAAGAAGCTACAATTTGTTTTGTATGGGTGTTAACACAAGTGTTAAATTTGACTGCAAACATGAAATTGCATGACCATACTGTACATGCAACAGTGTCTGGGAAACTTGACTACATGTGATCAAGAGTGTCTGGCATACTTTGCAAAAGCAATTATTATTGCTGTATATATTCAACTAAAATATGAGAGAATGAGAGATACAGAGCAATAATATTATATATAAACTTTCAATTGGTACTGAATACCCCCCCCCCCAAGATTCCATAACACAAATGACTTGCTTTATCTAATGCTTTAAAAATTATGGATAAAATCTACTTTACTCCTTGAAGAATATTTTACTATGCATTAAAATGACTTCAAAAGTAAACAGTCTTCTATTGCCACAGAAATTAATGTGAAAGCATATTAATGTCTACCTACTATTCATTTCTCAAACTACACAACAGTGTTTCCTGTTACCTTCACTTGTGCATCAGAAACCAACAAATTCTTAATTTGACCTCAAGTTTTGACACCAAGGTTTGTTGTTTACTCAATCTGACCTCCAGTTCTGTCACTAAGCAGATTTTTGACTCTCAGTCTTGCACTCCTAAGGTAAACACTGCTACACAACAAGTCATCATGTCACCATATTACTCAAAGTCGTGCTCTATTTTTAGATGACAAAATCATACAAATGTCTAAACTTGTCTTTTCAATGTCATTTCAATTTTTTTACATTGGATACAATCCAAATTTCATATTTTTGGGGCATTCTGAATCTGACAGGAAATTTTATGAAAATTTATAAAACAGTGTTCACTTAAGTTTTGCACGTAATCTTAGCTAACATCAATAAGTAAAATCTGCCCAAATTGTTGAGTTGACCCTATAAAGTGTCTGATGTATCAACACACAAAAATCCATGTCTGACTGAAGAGGCATGTGCACAAATGAGATCAATCTATCTGAAGCAAATTATTAGTTTCCTTTACAAGGATGCATTTTGACTTAATCTTCTGCAGAAAGATGGCATGAGATTATAATCTATAAAAATATATATTTTTTGTTGTTATGCACACTACTTTACTTCTTGCTTTAATTCACAAGAGACCAGTTCACTATTTTGCTGTTATAACAAAACTCTGGATGGCACCCAGCTAAGAAAGACAGTTCAATATTGTAGGGCACACCATTCTATGTACAGGGTACATGCCTGGTACACCAATCTGTGATTTCATACTTTACCTTTCTTCATAATAAGAGAGAGAGAGAGAGTCAAATAAGTAAGTACTCTTTACTTCAGGAAATAAAAACAGCTCCAAAGATCCATATGTAAAAATAAGACCATTTCTTTCTTTTTACTGTTGATGTTGAAATCATCTGTTATTCTTCACCAATAACAAGATTTTCAAATGAGCTGTTGTGGTACACATATTGTCTATTAGCTTGGTACCATTTTCATTTATTATAAAGTTGCCATCATTAGAAGTCTTTTGGTGAAATCCCTTGTCATAACATTCATCCATTAATGGGTAGTAGTTGCATCAAAATTTCAAGCACAGTTGTCATGGCAGCCATATTGGATACATGACTGGCACCATTTTCATTTTGGATCAACTAGGTATTATAAAAAATCTATCAGTGAAAACCCCATGTTGATATAGCCATCCATTTGGAGATGAGAAGAGATAATATTTTAAAGAGCTGACATTCCATGCAGGAATAGTGATAAGAAGATTTTCAAGATGGCTGTTGTGGTGTCCATACTGGATGTCACAACAGCAGCAGTTTCATTTAAAACCAACTGGACATATAAGAAGCCTTCTGGTCAAAATCCCCATGATTCTCTCTTCAAAAGGGTTGTGACAAGATTTTTAAGATGGCTGCAATTAGGGCCATACTAGATATCAGATTGGCATCATGTTTTTTAGGACCAGCTAGACATCATACAAGTCTTTCAGTGATAACCCCATGCTAATATGACCATCCACTCAGGAGAGTAGCAATATCAAGATTTTAATGACAGCTGCCAAATGGATGTCAGACTGGCACTATTTGTATTTATCACCAACTAGACACAAGTCTTTTAGTAAAAACTTCATATTGATAAGACCATCCACTCAGGAACAGCGAAAAAATTTCATGCATGGAAGTGTCAGAATTTATGTGAATCCCCCCCCCTTCGTTTTAATTTAACATCAACATAAATCATGCAGATAATTTTAGTGTTCAAATATGTGGAAATAGATCATGATTTTGAAAGTTGGCAATGTAAACCAGATTTTCAACAAAAACGGATTACAATCACAGTCCTATTCTGTACTTAGTAACTGCATATGAGGATGAATCTCTTTCCTCTCATCTACACACACTCAAAAATATTCAGTTTCATTGCAAGTCAAATAAAAAAAACTGACAATATATTGGCTTATGATATTAGGCGTAGTCTGCTTCATAAATACATACCCAACATAAGCAATAACTGTCTGTAACTATAGCCTAATTAATGCTCAATTTACAAACTTTTAAAATTTTCTATACATGCAATGACAGAAGGTTGTTTATAAAAGATAAAGCAGCTTTGAAACTGATGCATGCTGACTGACAGATTTGTAAAGATAAACCTGGTCCATCTATTATATTTATAGGCTTTAACATTTTTTTTTACAGGCATTCAGTTTCCGGATATTCTTATTAACCGAAATAGTCTTTGTGAAAACAAGCAATTTTTGCTCAAACTGCTTTCTATGCAAAATAAGACATCACTGACATCATTGCTTAAACTTAAAAACCCTTCATGCAAGAATGCTTTTTGTAAAACTTGGTCTAATTCTGTTCAGCAGGATTTGAAAAGAAGTAATTTTAAAAGGATTTTCCACTTTTTTGTTACAGCTGCCATACCTGATGGTGGATTGGCATTATCTGCATAAACTTTTAAAGTTCTTATTATAATACTTTGTAACATTTTTTAAATTTCTGCTAAGCGGTTTCCAAAAAGTCTTTTTGTCTATTTTTATGGTGCACCAGTATCATCTGTACATGTAAGGCAGTGAACAAGTTACATTCATTTCTGATAGGTGATTACTATTCATCCTGGACTAGTTCACGCAATATGCTTTTTAAAGTATCATATGAATTCAGTATTATTGCACTCTGCAGTGAAAAGAACAAAAACATACGACAGACATCAAACAATTTACAACAAAATCACGTTCATATTTGACTGATGTGAAACAATATTACACAATTTCCAATAGTTACCCCATGCATGAGTACAGCCAAATCAGGTGAAGTATTGGTTTGTTTCTTTTTCCAAAATTTCAAAAGGGCCCAAACTTTCCTCAAAAGCCCTGAGAAATGTATAAGTGTAATTTTTGCAAATATAATTGAAATAAAAGCGTAATCTGAGCATAAAATGTGTAAATATATTACTACTATTAACATTAGTTCTCTTACTTTGCTGAGGCTATGATATCATAGCTAACATATTATGTGCCATAATTCAATACACCATATGAAAAATTTCGTCTGTTTATTTTCACCTGGATCTGCAGGTCAAAATACTTGGCACAAATGAGCAAATTCCATGTGGATTAGAACCAGAATAAAAACAAAAAACATACTGAAAAATTATTTATATTCAAGACTCACTTTAACTAGCCTACATCAGAACATGTTTATAACTTTTGCCAAATGATCTTCAAGTCCATTGACTCTGTCCTCAATTCGACTGCTGTATTGCTTCACTCTCACATTCTTCTTTAAAAATTTTTAAAGCTGTGTTGAATTGTCCTTTTTCTGATCGGACGTGTTTAAAAAGATCCATCTGCTATAAGAAATTTCAGCCACAACTCAACCCGTAAAAGGCCATTTCGTGTCATATCTGGCACCATTTTCTTTAAAAGTACAGACTGGTCTGCTATCTATATTCATTGCCATTATAATGACTCTACAAGGCAAAGTTTCATACTAAAGAAACCCACCTGTTTTTTAAGAAATGGGTCATGTAGTTGCTATAAATAGAAACTGGGAAATACACGTACCTGTTGTGCTACTCTTATATAGCAGTCTTTCTATTTAGAATATTCTCAGTTTTTTACAATGAGTGGAATTAAAGAGATGATCATACAAATTACAAACACAACTTTTATTGTTTTTTTTTAATTTTATTTTTTACGTAGCTGAAAAGCATAATCCAAACACTGGAAAGCATAAGACGTAATTTGGTGAAAAAAAGCATAATGATTACGCCAAAAGCATAATGGTAGGCATGTATAAAAATTACACCAAAGCAAAAGTCTATGTGTCTATTGACTCAAAGTATGCATAATACCCAATCCACATGTGCAAGAATAAAATGATAGTCAAATTTCAAATGACAAGTGACTGTACCATTTGTGTGTGTTTATGTTTTGGTTTCTTTTGGAGTGGGGGTGGCTTGGTTGGGGCCATGAAAAGTTCTCAGTAATTTTCTTCTGACATCCAATCACAGGCTTATAGGTGTGATTTTAAACAAGAGATTTGTATTATTAAAAGGGAACCATGCCATCTGTTTTCTTATTTGAAATAAATTTATTTTGTGATGAATGTAATAACAAAAAAATACCCCGGTTGGAAAGAACAATCTAGTCCCATAAATTAAATGGCTAGTCCCCTGCAGCGCACGTGTAGTTAAAATTGAACGAGTATGTATATTCAGCCTCGTGACTAGGTCATTACATGATTTTTTAATTTAGAATTTGCTCTTTTTTTTTTAAAACAAAAGTTGCTGTCAACTGGAATTTAATTGTCTAAACCTTAAGGTGCATATAAGTTGGTTCAGTTTTCTTTGAATAAAGAAAAAAGCGTAGATGTACTGCAAAATAAGTCAATCAACCTTCTCTAAATGAACAGAACAGACAAGACATTTTTCTTATTTTGTTTTGTATGGAAATTAAGATCACTTGATTCTTGAAATAGTATCTGATTGTAAATCACTCATGAAGTTCCATCTTTCTGTGGATGCCAATGACAATTCAAATTTCAATCAGTAAAACTTTGTTGTTATTAACTGGATATAATCTGAGCTAGATGTAAATGTGCCAAGTCATTTTTGTGATAGAAACACACCTTTCCCAAGCTAAAATTGACATCTTCTGGTGCTAACATTTTATAACAGTTTTTACAATGGTCACTGCCTTGATTTCTGCTGAACATCCGCTGAAGCCAAGTCTTTATTAGGGAGAGCCCATTTAAGTTTCTAAAGGGGTGGGGGTAATGCTTGAAAACTATTGTTTTATTCTGATTTGTGGTTTATAGAAGAACATTATGCCATTCCTGGCTTTACTTGAAACAGACTTATCTTGTGATGAATGAAATAAAAAAAATACCATAGTTGGAAATAATAATTTAGCTCCATACAATTAAATGGCCAGTCCCATACAGTACACGAGCATTCTGAATTGAACTAGTCGGTGGCTGTGTACATGTATGTTCAATCTCATAACAGGGCCATTACTGCTTAAAGGCTAAACATATGGTTCGCGTTTAAGTGTAAATTCAGTATTTTCTTTTTTGTTGTTTGTGTTTTTAAACAGAAGCTGCTGCTATCTGGAATTTAACTGTCCATACCTCAGACAAATACTTTTCATATTTAAACAGTAGGATAAATTTACACTGTTTAAAAGAAGCTCAACAAGGTGAGCCTCTCGTCAAGTCAGCGTGTAAGTTTTCTAAATGTACCAAATATACAAGATTTTTCAAATAAATTCTATTGTCCATATATTTGATCGAAATAAAGATTACTGATTGGTGAACACTCTTTCTATGGGTGGTCTTCATTGATTGGCTGTTCAAATGTCAATCAATAATGCCAATCAGCCACTCCACGGTGGAGATGCTGTTGGCACCAGCTAAGGCACAGTAGTGATTTGTTAGTATTTTATTGCTCTGTTGCAGCGGTAAAAGTGGAGGGATTGCATTGCGTGGGATTCTGAAAATACATGAGCTGTACTGTGTATATATATATATATATATATATATATATATATATATATATATATATATATATATATATGTATATATGCTTACAGTGTTAGCAGTTAGATACATGCTATTCATCAGTAAATCTCGAGAGCAAAAAAAATAAAAAAATTAAGTGCATTTGTAAAATATTCAACACAAGAGTACCACAGTATACTGTATTCCACTTTATCTAACTAATAAAAAAAAATGTATGTACAGAATCTTAACATAGTCAATGTTCTGACCAGGATGTGATACCTATGTCTTGCCATGTGCCATAGTCAATGTAATGACCAGGAAGTGAGCCCGATGTCCTGCCATGTGCCATAAACACTGTAATGACCAGGAAGTGAGCCCGATGTCCTGCCATGTGCCATAAACACTGTAATGACCAGGAAGTGAGCCCGATGTCCTGCCATGTGCCATAAACACTGTAATGACCAGGAAGTGAGCCCGATGTCCTGCCATGTGCCATAAACACTGTAATGACCAGGAAGTGAGCCCGATGTCCTGCCATGTGCCATAAACACTGTAATGACCAGGAAGTGAGCCCGATGTCCTGCCATGTGCCATAAACAATGTAATGACCAGGAAGTGAGCCCAATGTCCTGCCATGTGCCACAGCCACTGTAATGACCAGGAAGTGATACCAATGTCTTGCCATGCACCATAGCCAGTGTAATGACCAAGAAGTGATACCTATGTCTTACCACATGCCACAGCAAGTGTAACGACCAAGAAGTGATACCAATGTCTTGCCATGTAGAATAGCCAGTGTAGAGATGTCCATTGCCAACCAGGGAAATTAGGAATAAAAGGGTAAAAATTTGTGATTCTATTGAAAAATTTGTGACACTGCCACAAATAAAAATTCCATGTGGAAGCCAAAAGAATGATAAAATCATTTAAAATACTACAAAACATGTCTATGTGCAGTTATATAATGCTATTTACAGAACACAGCTCTGTGTATTCTTTTAATTGTCCTCCAAACTGCTACTTGATCTTTTCAGCTTTGCCAAAAGATCCTTTTCCAAAATTGTTTCCACATGGCAAAGGTTGGATACACATTTGTCACACTGCATGGCTACGTTCTCAGCTCTCTCAATTTTCTGGACAGATTTTGTATCTTAAAAACACAAAGGACACATTTTTTCTTTAAAATGATGAATTTAATTAAATCTGATTCCACAAGGCCTTCAGGATGGGCTTAAAATCACTGTCCGACATTTCAAAGTCAAGGCACAAATGAAAGGTTTATAGAAACACTGTTTATAGTTTGCAAGAAAACACAAATGTTGCACAAATCTAATCTGAAAAAAAAAAAAAAAAAAAACACCACCACAGTATATCATGAAGAGAACACAATCAAGCAAAATGAAGCTTTCTGAATAATCATGCGAAACTGATCACATGATACGAATTACCAGAAATGACTGGGAAGGAACGAAAACTCTGTTCTGAATATAATGGCACATTATATCAATGCCGGAAACTGGTCCTATGTCACAAATTACCATAAAGTGATACCAATGTCTTGCCATGAGTAATAACCACTGTGCGATACCTGTTTCTTGCCATGTGCCAATGCAGACAAGACAAAACTATTTAGCAAAACAATCTGTCTTGAAGCTGAAGTTTGAAACCTTACCAAAGTATTTCTTTGCATTGCCATCCTGATCTAAAACTGTGAGAACTCCTGGTCTCAGCACGGCTAAGGTTGGCACATGGTCTGGGAGAATACCAAAACTACCATTGAAAGACGGTACATCCACTTGCTTTACCTTGGCATCTCTAAAGAAGACCTGGAAAAAGTGAAGCAAAACATCAAAGACAGAAATTCAGGTAAATGTGGTGTGCAACTGACAGTGAAGTCCAAATACAGAGTCAACGACATAATGTGCTTTGGAAAACAGTACAAAATCCAAAATGACAAAGAATTAAGATATCAGTATCAATATTAAGTGTTTGTTTTCTGTTAATCACACTGATTTTCATATACATGTACAGTACAGCTCGCACTAAGTTTCATTTTTCCATGCATCAAGGTAGAGGTGGAGCAAAATGTGGAGAGGATTAAGAAAAAGTCTCTTCATGCATTCTGATCAAGTTGTTGTGGCTTCATGCAGAGAATACCTAGTACAATATGGAACTGCATCTGCCCAACACGGCTGAGTTGAGGTAGTGTCCATAAAATGGGTGTGGTTTGATGCTTATGACACCAGCAAGCATGTGCTAAAGTGTTTCACTCAGAGAGAGAGAGAGAGAGAGAGAGAAAGAGAGAGAGAGAGGGAGGGAGGGAGAGAGCAGGATGTGGCATGTAGTTATCAACATTGTTGACCTTACAAATTCACAAGTTCTAATTAATTTTCCAAATAAAATTTTACCTAACAAAATGCCAATTATGCATTTTTTATATATATATATATATAACTATAGGCAATTTTCTTTATCATCAAATAAATAACATTAAATGCAATTATTTGTCAAAATGTGACATATTTAGAATGAAAGTAACCAAAATCTTTATATGCAATAGCAGGTTTGCTAGTCCAAGAAAACACTTGAATGTAGAATCAGAGAAGCCTAATGAATGTGCAGTTAACTCAATAACAAGCATCTTGGTAATCACTGTATTACTTGCATAAAAAAGTGTGGGGGTGGGGTAGAGATAGGCTGTGAGTGGTCACTGAAAACACCCTGGAAATGTTCACTAAGTTACAGCAAAAAGTGAATGTTCATTACTTTATATTAACCATGAATGGAAAGAAAATATAAAATTCAACCACAAGAGTAACAGAAAATTGGGAACAAATCAGGAAAGATAAGAATAAAAGAGGGGAGGCTAAGTATGTCTGCAATGCCTCAACATCACAAAATATTGAATCTCGTGAACTTTTGATTCTCGTTATCATCTAAACGTCAAATGAAAATACAATTTATCAAATAATTTCAGAGAGAGAGAGAGAAGCAACATAACACTCACAGATGCCAAAGACCTGAAAATATTTAAGCAATACTGTATATTTGACCCTGAAGTTTCATATGCAGCCACATAATAGTCCCTCAGATGGATTGACACCATTGGCTGAAAAGAATTTCCATGAATTCAAAAAAAGGCCATTTTAAAACTGCAGTGTATTTAAAACGTCTCTGATATATTTGAACAAAGTTTTAAATTAGGTGATGTGGCTGCTAAACTACATGTAAGATCAGCATCATTTTCATTTAAGACCAATTGTACATCTTAATTCTTTTAGTGAAACTATCCGTTCCTGCAGAATAACATGATTTTCAAGATGGCTGCTATGGTGGACATATTGGTCATTAGATCAGCACCATTTCCAAAATCACAAGAAGTCTTTTGGTGATTACCACCATCCATCAAGGAGTAGCAGTATGTAGTTTTATTTCACATTCTGTATATGTTAAACTCATTGTAATTATGTAATACCCGCTACTGTTGCACTGCTTACATGGGTGAAATGATACACCTGTGCTGCATATCAATATGATTCACAACAGTACATGGCCTGTGATATGATACATGATACACACATGAACTTGATGGTCTTTCCATCTTTGGAAGCTAGGTGGTGCCCTTTCATTTATGTTGACATTCTGGTTGTATTTCCATTATGCAGATTATTGATAGAAATATTGTATTGTTATCATATATTTATATGCAATTTTCAATGATGAGAAGATAACAAAAGTACTTTCCAACAGACTATCTGTTGGTTGTCAGTGAGTTTTATTCAACATTTTAGCATATTAAATGGTGGCTCCATTTAACTCACTTTAGCCACCTGGCCATCTGTTTTGCACAACATGAATGCTTTGAAAACATCTTATTATCAATTTCATGTCTCACTCAAACTTGAAAAACACTGTGATGTTATCTTCAAAACAAAACAAATAATTCAATTTCCTTGTGCAACGAAAACCTCATCTAGAACAAATCCGGGCATGGGAATGAGGATGAATAGCAAAAAAATTTATCACACTGTACTTCCTGCAGATGCCAAAATTTTAGAAAAAGTCACCCGGGTGCCTATTGATCCTAATGATCGGTTACCCGGATACCTGATCAAAGGGAAATTATATTAAATGTGAACTTAACTGCTTTGTTATAAGTTCATACATGTAAATCCCCCGAGAGATATAAGCATAATTATTACTAATATGAGTGACAAAAAAGTGCAATCTGAGTATAAAAAGAGTAATCTATATATTATAGGTCATAACTGCAGAAAACCATATCGAAAATGTACATTTATTATTGCTACTTAGCTGGATCTGCAGTTAATTATAATTCTTGTCACAAATCGTCTAAATCCATATGGATTAGTACAAGAATACAGACACAAAACAAAATGAAAAATTATTTATACATAAAATTCACTTTAACTTTAATAAATCACATGTTTAACTTGTGCTGAAAGGTTGTAAAGTCCACAATATTCTGAATGCTATATTACATCACTCTAGAATTCATCTTTCAAAACTTGTAAAGCATTATTGATTGGTTCTGATGCAACATGTTCTTCAGTTCAACAAAGACCCCCTCCTCTAGCATTTTTAGTCATATAACACCCAGGAGTCCGTTTTACTTAATATTTGGCGCCATGTTTTCTTTTCAATATAGAATGGTCTGCTACTTAAGTGTGTATCAAACTATAATGAATCTGTGGCACATAGTTTCAAATTTAAGAAACACGTCCGTTTCCTTGGGATGTCATGTACAGTTACTATAAATAAAAAAATAAGTAAACTGTTCAACGTACATAGCCAAATGGTTGCACATATCGAAAATACAAGATCAGTAGATGGCAGTCTACAATGGATCAATGTCACATGACATGGGCCTCGAACTTTACTCGTTATTCTTTGTCTTGCTTGTTCCTGGTGTTGCCAGATACGATCTTTGATTGGAATTTGGAAACACATTTTTTTACTAAACAGGTTACCCTATGGCAAATTTTATTACCCAGGTAATTATGAACAGGCAGGCACCCATTAGCACTTTTACTTGTATTTGTCAGTAAAGAAGGTAAACTGTTGGCAACACCCAGTCCTCTTCTATATTTTTTAAACTGATACAAGGTGATAAACTTGAGCTGTTTGAAATTTGTCCCATCGCTGATTATATGCTATTTATTCCATTGGCACTTTAATTCACTGATTAAATATATCGCTGATTCTATGCTAATTTTATTTATTCCATCAGCACTTTAATTCACCGATTAAATATATCTGCATAAACAGAGAAATTCCAAATTTGTTCCCAATGTACAATTTATGAGAGATGCTGCCAGGATTTTATCTTAAAGGAGACCCACCCACCCCCTAATAAAAAATAAGGGGAGTGGTAAGGAGGAGAGAGAAAGAAATAGCCATAGTTCAATATTTACCTAACACATGAATATCTGACACTCCTTCTTCTTGCTCCACTTTCTTAGAGCTCTACTGAAATCAACATCTTTAAAATGTGTCACCTCTACTTTTATAAGTATTAATCTGTTAATTATTTCTGAGCATACTCTGTTCCTTATCTGTGTATGAACATTGTTCTGTGCTTCCTACTGAAGAGGCATACAAATAGTCAGCTTTGTCAGCATGAATATGTTGGGAATCTCACAGATACTATCTTTTGGATACATCTGCTCCAAAGTAGGATATTTCACTGATATAAACTACTTTGTTGAATCAGTAGTTTACTGACTACTATGCCAGATTCCTGCTGTGTTAACGAATTTTTAGTCCACGAGTGCCATAGTCTCCTTGTAATGACAGAGGTATTCAAATAAATATCTTTATTTATTCAGTTTATCTTAACCCCGATATGGATATATAATCTGCAGGGCTAAACTGATTGATAAAAAAATGAAAATTGCATTATACTTTTAAACTGTCTGTATTTTAATTAGACTCAGTATTCTGTCCTTTCTACATTTAATTTAAAAATACACTGAAGGGGAGACTGACCATAATGCCATCTATTTTTGTCCATCCATTAATATGTACATCTGACTTGTATTTAACACAATTTTCAGGCTTCAAATCACTCAATGGTATCTCCATTAACACTTTTCAGGCTCCAATAATTAGATATACTTCATAACTTGAAAAATTATTGTCATCATAGCTATGATCAGCCAGTATTTGCCAGACAAAATCTTAATGAACCATGCCAGGAATCAGACATATTGGGTGTTCTAGGTTATCCATATTTTAAACACACATTTGTGAAACTTCGTTCATTGAAGGTTCAAACTACGCCTTAATGCTTATTCCTGGGCATGCTGTGCCGATCAAACTTTAGTTTAACAACCATTCATGTCATGCTTGATGAACCCAGACATGTAAACAGTTGTCTACCCGAAAAATAGATGTTGCGACAAGAACTGTTAAATTAAAATTTGCTGAGCACATTTTCGTATGTGTCACTTTCAACTAATTTGCAGGCGTTCTTGCCCATCAATGTTCTCCAAGTGCGTGAATTTGTATAAATTTTGCACGACTCACACAGTTGCACACCCTGGCAGCACCTCTGTTAATTACTTTACATATCAATTAATGACTTTTGTGCAAAGTTTCTCTGTTGCTTTGCCAATACTTTCTATTTGCCATGCAGGGAATAAGCTACGTTAATTTCTGATTGGTAGTTACTGTTTAACCTGGACCAGAAGAAGCAATAACCACCAACAAGAAATCAGTGTAACATATTTCACCCTGTGACACACTGATAGTGTAGCTTTCAAATAAACCAAAGCAGACAAGATAAAATTCAACGTAGAAACTTCGCAAAAAAGTGGTTATTAAATGAAGAGTAAAGTACTTCATCATACATGTGGAAAATGTTTGGAATGTGTAGAATATGCTGAACATGCTGCTGGGTTAAGATAATATGCATGGAATGGTGGGTGGGGCAGATTAAGAACCATGTCACTGTTAATTTATAGATGGCGAGTGAGTATTCTCAATAGTCTTTTTTGTTTTTACTAAAAAAAAAATGAGTGCCCCTGACTGCAAATGCTGTTTCAGATGAATAATTTTTCATGACTGCTGAAGACTAAGTAACTTGCATATGGTATCATTTTGTATCAATTCTCTGTCTCTTGTATCAGCATGTTACAGCAAAAGTATCAATACATCGATATACCAATGAACAGTTTCACCCCAACTGCTTACCTTCTTCTGGATGTCAAATCTCCTGTCCAAGCTAAATACTCCTTTTAGTAACTGGAAGGCTAGAATTAAAAATTTAAAAAAAACCCCGTCTGATTCCTTAGTCACAGCAAAATACAGAATATCTTCCTCTTTTGATCTGAACTGAGACTACAGTACACCAGAGCAGGGTAGTTGGAAAGAATCTGTTTGCAACAGCAGCAAAATTATTACATGCTTCAACACAGTTTGCCCATCACCTCCCCAGAGTACAATTTAATAGCAGAAATACAATACCTGCAACTGCATTGCTGAAATTTACCAGTTAGGACGGGGCCCCGAGTGGCCGAGTGGTCTAAAGCGCTTTCCATTACAGATCACTGCCATCTCACCTCTGTCTGTGTGGGTTCGAGTCTCGGATTCAGCCAATGTGGGTATGTGAGAAAGCTTGCCAGTAGCTTCTCGTGGGTCGATGGTTCTTTCTGGGTTTTTTCCGGGTTCTTCCTCCACCATTAATTCTGGCTGCCATGTATAGCCTATCCTGTGCTGAAAAATGGTGTTAAACCCAACAACAACAACAACCAGTTAGGACAAAGCTAATGGCTCCAAACAAAAACTGATATAAGAAAATTATGGGTAGAGTTCACAAGTAAGGGATTCTTAGACAGAAAGACAGGCTGCCAAAGATGAGGAACTAAATCATAGTTACCACTGAACCTTAAACAATCCTTTTCCACTTACAAAGCATGAAATTCACCAATAGAACACATGAAATGTTCCATCGAGGCATTAATGAGTAAAAGTCCAGTCTCTAAAGCACAAAATACCTGACAAAATCAGAAAGATGAGTCCAACACAAAGGCAGAACTGTTACAAAACGTAAGAGTATCAGAAAGGGGTTGTCCGACAGGAGAAACAGAATATTTTCTTTCCTCAAAAATGAATAGGAGACAGACTGCAACTGCATTTAATGGGGGTACAGCTAGGATCAACATGTTGCCTAATGCACCACTTACAGAAGATTCTCCACTCTAGATCATAAACTTTGGAAGCGGATTTCCATGTAGTAACCTTGCTTGAAAAACAGTCTTGGCAGATCAATCATCTGAGATGAGCCAAGTGTGAAGATGGGAGATTCTGCAGGCTCTAACAAGAAGTTCCTTTTCTGTGGTGATCACCTGGGTCCATCAACAAACAGGCTGAGTAGATTGCTGAATCATGACATCTGTGGCTATAACAAACAATAAGGATAAGCGTGTGTGTGTGTGATTTGGATTTGAAACGTAGCTTTAACAATTGTTCTGTCACATCGCTGCGATGTCTACATTGTGGCAGTTTATAGTGATGTCATGCACTGGGGCATTATGCCGCAGACATGTAGCATGATGTCCCACCCAGTCACATTTTCTTGACACCAGGCCAACCAGTCCTAACACTAACCTCTTAATGCTGAGTACTAAGTGATGTCTGCATTGTGACAGTTTATAGTGATGTCATGCACTGGGGCATTGTGCTGCAGACATGTAGCATGATGTCCCACCCAGTCACATTATCTTGACACCAGGTCGAATAGTCCTAACACTAACCTCTTAATGCTGAGCGCCAAGCAAGGCAGTGACTAATACCAAATTTATAAGTCTTTGGTATGACTTGGCTGGGGTTCAAACCTGCGACCTCCCGTATCCAAGGCGAAGCAGTCACAAGGATAAGCTGAGATGAGGAGGTTCTAACTTGCTAGAGAACCTTCAGAAATATTTTGAAAAGTTGGAAGGCGTAAGTGTAAAGACATTCAAATTTATGACTGAAAGAGTCCACCTTAAAGGCTCTCTGATCTGGTACTGGATAGACATAATAGAGGAGCTTGTTGTGCAGTCTTGTAGTGAACCAGTTCACTAATTGTCCATCCCACAGTGAAAAAAGTGTTTCTGCTACAGACTGATGCAAAAGATCATTCCATGAGGACCACACGACCCAATCTGGATAGGCTGTCTGCAAAAGTATTCCTATTGCCTGGAATATGGTGGACTCTGAGAGTGACCTCCAGCAAGACTGCCCATCAATGGAGGTTCCAGACTACCACATAAAGAAAGACACATGTGTACCTTCCTGATGCCTATGTACACTACATTTTATGTGTTGTCTGAGGTGACCATGAAACAATTATGCCCTATGAAGCTAAAACACCCCTGTGGGACTAGAAACACTGCCCTCATTCTAAGTTGTTTATATGAAGAGTTGCTTCTTCCAAGGATCAAAGTATCCAAAGAACTACCCCAGGCTCCATTTGAATACCTTGTTCTGAATCTAATTGTCTTTGTGCAAAAACAAAAAGGGAGGTTAGGAGCTGTAAATTGGGATCCAGGTCTTTAACTGTTCCAGATCTAGCTACTAACTCAGGTAGTAACGAAAATCAGATCACAGAGGAATCCAAGTGGATACCAGGTCCTTGTGTGGTCTCCAGTTTGATAGAAACAGGAAATGGATAAGCTGCAAATGAAGTGTCTCTGGTGGAACTAGATTTGCAGCTGTGTTCAGAATTCTTCAGAGATACTGGTAAAGGGGAGCCAATGAAATGCATCAACCAGTCATCAAAATATTGGAGGATATCCACTAAATACTTAAAGCAAGTCACTTATTATACCAAAAAGATCCGGAAAAAGAAACCCTCAGCTTCGTCATTTTCTACCCTCTTGACAGCTTCCGCCTGCAGAAAGGTGTGTACCCCTTCTCTCAAATGAACCAGTTTGGATTGGTGGAAAAAAAAGGGAGTTGGTGATAGAGGAGGATGTTCCCAGAAGTGAAGCAGTGATCTTTTAACTGGAACAAACAAATGCAACATCTGTGACACCCTACCAACCTCTGAAAATAGGGCAAGTTAAGCACCTAAAGGGGATGCTGGCCAGAGGAAGAGACTGCAGGAGAGGGTGTAACTCCCTAAGGCCAACAACATCTGTCTTTGGGGAAGTTGTCAAGAGACTTCCTAACTTGAGCTCTTTCATTACCTCTTTTAGTGAAAGATGGGCTCATGGGAGATTGAACTGGAGCTGTTTGTTGAGAATAACTTCATTTGAAGAACATCTGAGGAGGTCTCAACAGTTGCACAGTGTGTACACACATTCTGGCAAGTTTTTACAAGCCTGGTGTCACAGTCTGAGACTGGTGTTCAGGTCCTCAAAATCCCATGATGCCACAGAGGTACAGTGGAATTAGACCTCCAAAACAGCTCTGTTTTGAGTGGTGCAGCCGTAAAAAGTCTTCCTGCTGTGATCCAAGCAAGACCTCAGACTGTCTCCAAGGCAGTATATCTACAGAGAAGAAGCTCTGCAGAGAGTGCCACTGACATGGAGAGATCATAGCTTGATGTTTTCAAAACTGCCTCCAAGTGCTTTAGTGCCAATAGAAACAATGATTCCTCCTTTAAGTGTGAAGGAAGCAGCCAGAAAGAGATCTACAAAGGATGCATTTGTCACAGGGGTTTGAGCCTTAAGTTTCAAGTTCTTACTGGGAGACAAACCTTCTGCTGCTTGGTAGACTTGTGGCATCAGGGAAACCTCCAGAACCACAGCAGTGTAACAAAGCAGCAGAAGATCCAAATGAAAGCAGGACCCATAAAGCCTCCTGAGACTGGAAAAAATCAAAAGTATCATTAACCAGAAGACACTGATATTTTAGTAATGGGTGTCATATTTTAGAATTTGATTCTACATACCTTTAAATGGCAATTATTCACTTTATTTGGATCCACTTACAAGTTACATTCACATTTCTTTGGGAGTCGTTATTTACATGCCCAAAGAAGTGTATATGGCAAAATGCCTATGCTAATATCACTATCCGTTCAGGATGCATAAGAAGAAGATTAGCAGCCATATACTGTAGGAAGTCAGATTGGTGCCATTTTCATTTACATGTAGGACTAACAAGACATCATAAGAAGTCTTTTAATGAAAGCCCCATTTTGTTAAAACCAACCATTCATGAGTAGGAATAAGATGGGTGCCTTTGGCAACACCACATTAATTTAAGACCAACTAGACAATGGGATGAATGTGTGTCAAGTTTCATGGCAATCCTCCAAGCAGTTTAGGAGAAATAGGAATAACAAACTTGTGCTAACAGACAGATGGATGGATGATGGATGACATGCCATCCTATAAGCTGTTTGGAGTCCATGACCAACAGAGTTAAAACATGGTTTTCTTGGTTTCTGTTCAGTGCCACAATGGTGCATCCTTGCTGAAGCACTGGATATGATATTTTTAAGAATTGGCTATGAGAAATTTAAAAACTTTAAGACAAAACTTCAACACAGTTAATGCCTTCCATTGGCAACTATGCTTATGATGAAAGACAAAATATTCAACATAAAATCTAGTGTACTAATAAATTTGTGTCCTTCTCTGATGCCAGTGCATCATTTGCATTGGAGAAATCAGTCTCTGGATGAGATGAGTGATCAAATGAAACATAGA
Source organism: Megalonaias nervosa (assembly GCA_016617855.1). Classification (NCBI taxonomy): domain Eukaryota; kingdom Metazoa; phylum Mollusca; class Bivalvia; order Unionida; family Unionidae; genus Megalonaias; species Megalonaias nervosa. Next base: position 26,205 of record JAECUM010005922.1, on the reverse strand, counting down.
TGCTGCTATCATGACTTAAAGCAAATTCTTTTAAAAGTAAGCAAGGAAGTGTTTTCAAAAATACACATTTAGGTTCGAATCAAAACATGAAATTGTAAAATCTCACAAGAAACACAAGTGCCCTTCTGGTGCTCAACCCTTTTAAAATCCTCCTTGAACAGGGACACAGTTTGTTTTAATAGGACATGTTTTACCACCAGGCTTTTTGAGATAATCTCATTCAACCAAGATGAGAAACCCATCTTTCATTACATCACAAAGTTTATGACCATACTTTGAAGTACTGACTTTTTTTTACATGCTTTTATATTACTGATCTTATTATATAACTACAGGGCTTCCTTTAAATAATTCAACACACTTTAAGTAGATGATTTAAGGATAGTGACCTTTACTTCAAACCTGTAATGCACCTAGCAAAAAAGACTGTTACTCACTGTATCAAATAACAGTCCCTATCAGGACAACAACAATTGATTACTGCATCAAGAAAAACCATCCTATACAATAATTTAGTTCTGAGCAAGCAGCATTGTTTTATTTACTTATATAGCAGTATCACATTGTGTACTTTGAGCAATCTACCAGTCTGCAGTTCTTTTGCTTCCACATGTAATCTAGCACTTAGTCCAAATCTCCTCTGACTTTTCCCACCCCCTTCAATATATTTGGACATTTATATTAAGGGGCATGGTCAGAGCATGTCCTCTATGAAAAACATGGAATTTACCATAACCATGTGATTATGGTATTGAGAAGTCGCTATAATAATATTAAGAGACAGTTTAAAATACTGCCTGCAGACTGCTCAAAGAAAAAATTGTTTAGTCACAAACCAGGGCTGGTGACTTAAAAAAACAAAACAACATGCCCTGACTCAAACTCCACAAGCTTCGACTCCAATTTGCCGCTTTTTCAATCTAATTTTTCACACATTGTTATACTTCAGATATGAAATATAAAAACAAAATCATATTAAACTGACCTGTATGTTTATTTGAATCTCAAAAAATTTCATGTCAAGCAACTTTTTTCTCCAAGTCCTGAGGTCTTCCACTGTTAAAGTGCTCTAACGATGTCCATTCCACTCAGTTGATGAACAGTGTTTTTATGTTCATTAGCATCAGAAGCAGGTCTTGATTTATATACAATTTCTATTTACACTTCTAAAATTGCTCATAGATGCCACTTAATTTGTTTAACCAGTATTTTCATTAGTGAAAGCTTGAGCACTGGACAGTTTAATTATTATTCATTAAACTTCAATGCAAAAGCAATTAAACATCATGCTGAAAAAAATCAGAATGCTTATGCAAGTGTGTATGCAGAAAACAGTTTTAGTGTCTTTTCCATTTAATCTTGATTCTGCCAAAGGTCTGCCAGTTTTTATGATCAAAGACTCAAAATCCAACACAACCACATTTAATGCCTTTATTACTTACAATATCTGAAAAAAAACATCTTGCATTTGGTCTAAACTCTCCTGATTACAACAATAATGCAATCAGTTAACAGCTTATCATGTATACAAGCTAGATTTAATGGCATTATGGAGCCATGCATCACTGCACTGATTGCAACAACTGCTGGAACAGTTCCGGTCACCACTAGACTGGTTCTGGCACATAAATATCCAAAACAGTATTTTAAAATCACATGTATGTTAAAACCATGTTAGTGCTAGTTACAGTAACACTGGTAATCTGTTTGCCATTCACAGATCACATGCTTTACTTTGTACTCAAATTTTACTGTGTTCAATAAAAGTATGATAAATAGAAAATATTCATAGGTGTAAGGAGCACACTTAGGGATAAATATTAATAATTTATCAGTCTTCCAACATCTTGAAAGTAAATTTCTGCATTTCATCAGCATGATCAATGTTTTCTCAGGCAAATTAGATTTTTTTTACTAGCCAATGGACACCCCACTTAGAATATAGGAGGGGCCCGATTTGAAATATGGGGGGGGGGGGCAGGCATAAGGCTATCAGAATTTTTTAGCACTGCTGCATCAAGTCAACTAACAGAATATTGAACATTTCTTTCATAAAAATTAACATTTAGCTCATCTCTTCAGTAAGTCAATATATGAGCCATATTTATATATTTGCAAGCTGGACACAATACTTTCCCATTTATTACTTTATCTCACGTCAACCAAATACTGCAGCCTAAATTTTTCTTTATCTCACAGGTCAAGGGATCATGTGATGCTGACAACCAGTAAGATTTTCTTTGTTTCAGACTGTTTTCAGACATCATTGTTATTTATAAAAAAAAATATTTGAACACCTTGTAAATTTGGGACAAAGCTAAGCAATAATTTTTTTTTCAAGAACTTACATTTTCTGACACAACTTGTGTCTCATTTTTAACTAAGTATAACAGTATACTTACTGGTACATTTAAAAAAAAGGTTGAGAAATTATATGAATTCTGTTGCATTTATTAGTTTTGGAAGTGAAAATAAATCAACCTGATGTAACACACCTGCTGAAATCTTTGCAACAACATTATGCATTCACTAACATTCACATATCTGATCCCGACGCCACGACTTTTTGAGATAGGCAGTCTGGTGGCAGCCTACACAAAAGGTAGTCGAAACAATAAGACAACAGGTCAATATTTCATGACAATTAACAGAAAGTCTGAAATTACTGTACCAGTAGTTCATGTTGAGTTTATGATTGCATGAAATATTTCTTGCTGACTGAATGAAGTGATCTTCATTTACATCCCAACATAAATGTCCAAATATCGAAAATGGGGATGGGAAAGGTCACAGGAAAACTCAAATGTGTAATCATTAACAGGAATTTGCTTTGGTCTTTTGACATAGGGCCTGGGGCTCATGTAATTGGGAAACTTGCCAGCTATCAGACTGAATTGGTAAATTCTCCAGTACAAGAAAAAACCACTACTGGTATTTCCTGGGACTTTTATTTTCTTTGCAATGTGGATTGTGTCTGTTTTCGGTCATTAAAATAAAGTTACAAGTATTTCACATGGAATGCCATTAAAATATTTCCCTTTCTATGTCTGAATGGGGAATTTTCAGGTCAAACTTGTGAAAATAAACATCACTTTGAGTTGGGAATGTAGCTCACATCTGGCCCCAAAATTTATCCAAGAAATTATTAATTACATGTTAAATCTATCAGATAAATTAAAACTTTTCAGGTGGGACTTTTTGTTAGTCGTTATCATATTTGCCATATAGTATGCAACAACTGGGATTAGTTTGATTCTTTATACTTGTCATATTCCTTTAGCTAAAATTAGCCAACAGAAACATCCATTATATGCTCTAAAGAGTCCCATTTTCTTTGACAGATCAATGAGGAAGTATGCTACTAGATCATGTATTCAGTGTGTCAAACCAAAGATGAACGATACCACTAAAATATGTTGGTATGCTGACAAAAGACATATAATCACTAGTCAAATTTCTTTAAAGGTTAACTCTGAGATTATCAACACTGAATTCTGTTTTTGATTTAAAATTTAAAAAAAAAGAACAATTATAATTACATGAGAACATATGAACTGTTCAAATTCTCACACATGCAAATGGACGTGTTTTCAAGTTCTGCTGATCTGAATTTCTGATGGCTGGAAATGTGACGGAATCTGGGAATGCTGAAATCAATTAAAAGGATGATAAGTACCTTTAACCAAACGAAGCTACTGAAACACTTTCTTCAGTATAGGTGTATTCTTATTCATTTTCTAAAAGAAACATACTTAACGTAACCCAAGTTTAGCATGCCCAGCTTCCATCGCATTCCAGCTAACTAAAAATGTAAGTCAATGGAACTTGAAAACATGTCCATTTGCTTGTGTGAGAATTCAAATTTATTAGAAAAAAGACATCAGACTAAGTAAAGTCTGACTAAAGCAATATGACTTTAATTTGTACAAAAGTGTTGATATGGGCTGTGTGAGATATTCCTGAAAATTTAACTTCTTGTTCTGACATTAGTCGAACTCGGAACACGCTACACTGTGCCATTATTTAAGGCAGTAAGCAAGTGACCCCCCCACCAAAAAAATATCAGGAGAAGCGTCTTACACTGTAGGACTAAATTATGAGTAGCTAACTCATCGGTAGTACTACACTGTGAAAAGAAGAAATACGTGTGAAAAGAACTCATATCTTCTTTATTTCTATATCAAATTCAATAATTCTTTTTTTTAAAATGGAAGTTGATTTCAAAACACATTGACTAATGTATTTACAATATGTATTTTCATCACATTTTGGTCCTACTACCAATCAGTATGTACTGCGGTATGCAAACCTGCTTGTGGTAAGAAAGAATACGTGTGAAAGCACTGTGGGAAAGTGTGGGATTGACATTCCCTTACTTTTTTTGCACTTGCCATTGTCCCCCCACACATCTGAGTAACCTGTGTTCCCTCACTTCTTTATTGTGTTCTCACTTTTTTACTTAGCACTACACCACTGTATAGAACTCATTGTAAAATTCTGTATATTTTTGCATGCGGTGATACCCTATACTTGATTTTTTTCTTCTTGCTAGGTTTATTTTCTTTATTACTTTCAAGTAAATTATAAATGTAATTTCATAAATGTATGGTACAGTACATATAAATATCATGACAAAATCAATTTTATATTATAGACATTTTGCAATATTTATTATGAATGCTTTGATAATTTATTTCCAACAAGATCATGCAATGGAAAGACAAATGGATACCAACAACAATATGGATATGTTATATCAAAAACCAAGAAAGAGCGGTGAAAAAACATCTTTTTAATTAAAATACACCCATAAATATCCAAATATAAATGATGGAGATACTTTATGATCTCTCTCTCTCTCTCTCTCTCTCTATATATATATATAGAATATATGTATAGTATGTACGCTGTATCAATGATATACCACGAGATGTATAAATTTTTCATTAAAAGGAAACGAAGCTTGCTGAGTTTCCTTTTAATGAAAAATTTATACGAGTGGTATATCATTGATACAGCGTACAGACTGTACATATATTTTATTTATATCACATACAAATACATATATTTGCCCTTTGAACGGAGTTCAGATTTACTACAGGCAGCCGTGTATTGACCTAGTGAATGAACTCCTCACATCCCCGAGTGTGTCCGCAACAAAATGTAGTTCTATGCCTTTAGTGACTATTTGCAATCACCTCTGCATATTGACAAGTTGATTGTTTTCTTTTCTTGGTTTCTATTTTTCTCCACATTGATTAAATCAATATAACACACACTTATGATTTAAACATTAAAGATGGTTTTAATGATAAAAGTAGAGCAACTTAGCAACACTTGGATAGCTACGCCTTTCACATACCGGCGCATGGAAATTAATGTGGAATAGAAACTAAGCCAACTGACAAACCAACAAGAGGTAATTAAAATATTTTAATATATTTACAGTTGATCTAAGCCATTATTCTGCTTTAGCAACAGTACAATCGACCATAATCTCTCTCTCTCTCTCTCTCTCTCTCTCTCTCTCTCTCTCGGGTCGGTTTGACTTTAAAACTCTGTCTCTGTGTCTGTCTGTCTGTCTCTCTCTCTCATCCTTTGGTCGGTTTGACTTAACTCATTAATCCCTGGCGCCGCGTTTACGTGGCAGGAGGTGGTAGCCTACTTCTGAGCTCTGTAGCGTCAAGGTCATGTATGAGACAATAAGGTGGGTGGTATTACAGAAAGGTAGACTGATGTAGCTTTACGATGATACCAAATAATATGGATGTTCTAGTTGCACTACAAAATACAGAGGGAAAAATTTTACTTTTTGGACCCGATTTTTTTCCAGTCGAAATTTGCACGAGGAATCCGATTTTGTGTCTGGATTTTAGACTTTTTGGCCTCAGCTCTAAAACAGACCAGTCTGAACTGCACACAGACAGGTGAACCTTTGCAAAAAGTAGGATAAGATGGGCATTTAGAATAAAGAGCGGTCTCGACACGAGAATGATGGGTCCGTTAAGCAAAAAAAATAAAAAAAATTAAATGAAAAAAGAACTCCAACTTTTGCCCTTCTGCTCATGCTCAGGCGAAATAGCCAATGAAAAACGATGTTTCTAACACAACTAGGCATTAGGTTAACCTAAAATGTCTTGGAGGTCGATGTATTAGGATGTATTCAGAAATAGCCTCCAAAATGGGTTTCCTACTCGCATTTCAGGCGAAAACGACAAAAACCTCCAGGGGTTAATGAGTTAACTTTTACCAACATTCATAAGTCCAGAGATATTGTGCAATGACACAAAATAAAATCCTCTACATTCGTCAATTCATAGATTTTAGCCCATATCTTGCTACTATGGTGGAGAGAGAGATAGAGAGAGGCCTTTGGACATTTTCATATTTAAATAATAATAATCGATTTTCTAGAACATTATGGTTATGGTATGTTAAAAACAAAAAAACTTAACATTAAATATATCACAGTATGTGTACCACGTAACCGAGGAATTTACTGGTTTGCAACATTGTATCATTGACAAACACTGTCGATAAATCCCAAGGAAAGTGCACACGTATTGTTAGGACGAACCATATTCTTGTAGGTTACTTGGTGTAATTTCTATTTCAAGGTTTTAATCCAGCCCAAATTCCTTTTCTCTCTCATTCCACATTTCTGCGCAGTTTGTCTGTTATGCATGAGAGGGGAGGGGAGAACAGAAAGCAGAAAGGATTGTGATGAAAATGTGTACCTTATTAAATTAATTTAGAAAACGGGGATTATTAATACTTTTCATCATTATTTTTCATACGTCACTAGTGACTAATTTGTGGAAATTGATCATTGATCTAGAATCAACTGCAGACGCTCGTGAGAATGTTTATATATGCGTGTTATTGCGCCATGGGCGGATCACAATTTGATATGCCAATAGTATTGGTATATCAAATTGCTTTATACCAACACTTTAAATGCATGTTATTTTTTAATGTATGTGGTATAAATATATATATATATATATATATATATATATATATATATATATATATATATATATATACACACACACACACTCTCAAAGTATTAATTTTCACCTTTGGTAAAAACTACATGTTGTGTTTGTCATTACAGCACACTTCCTATGAACTATCATATCGTTTCACTTCTTATGCAAATATTAATAAGTTTAGAATGGCTGTTGCAAACCAGGAAGTTGGTTCTCCGTATGGAGAACCATTGCTTTTTCCAATTCCTTGAGTATAAGGATTGATACAGTGTATCCCGATATTAATGGGACCAAACATTATGTATTTAAGTGCATGAATATGACCTTCCACACTCCCTTTTCAGACCCTGAAAAAGGATCAATAACAAAAATGTGAACACTGTGGAACCTGACCGTGCAAACTTCAATTCACGAAGGAAACTCAAGTGGGAATGGATCCCAAATTATTTTGTGCCACAGGCAGCCTTGCCAAAGCAAAGTGTTGCTGAAACTACGGATGTGGACAAGAAAACAAATTATTGGAAACTGAAATATTATCTGTCAATCAAGGAAGCAATCTTTCAACTAACACTGAAGAGTCAATTTATGAAAATATATCAACTTATATATATAGACAATGTACAAGAAGAATCAATGTCAACAGATGACTGACTTTTATATACACAAATTCATCAGCAAAGACCTATTCGTCATTCCTGAAAGACATTGAAGAAAACCTAAGTAATAATGACATTTCAAACTTAGTTGTAGGCAGTGACGATGAATTGGCATTCAAAAATGCCATATCCAGATGCCTACCCGGAACTTCACAGGTGTTGTGCACAAGGCATTTGAAAACAAATGCTAGTAAGTACACGTAAGACAGTGTTGGATCTACTTTACAACACAGACAAAATGTCATCATGGCCATCTTTGGTAATGTTGGTATCTTTGAATCAACAGACGTTGAGACATATTCCACTCGCGTTGACCAACTCCACAGGGAAATCAAGATTTTGGATCAAATGACCAGTGGAAACTCTTTCAGAACCTATTTTGACCAGAAATTGCTGCCACTTCTGGAAAAAACATGTAACAGAACCAGCTAGGGAAGGTCGAATTCCCTCTGACTGGATGAATAATGATTCGGAAAGTGCTAACCATATTTTAAAGTCTGCAGTCAACTGGACGATCCAGGATCTTCCAAAGTTCATCAATATGCTGTACAACATTGTGCAAGGTGAAGAAGTAGAAACGTGTCGAGCAATAAGTAACATGGGCAATGACAAGTTAACAAAAATGTTTATGTACCATTACATAGATCTGGATAGATTGACAAATATATTTCTGTGGAACAGTGGGACTGAAGAGTGAGTCACTTTTTGTCAGATGCCGGAGAAAATGAACCCTAATGCTGTTGTGTGTTCACAGATGGAACTAGAACAATAGTAATACCATCTTCTGAGGGTAAAAAACCCCAACCAAACAAAATGAAAATGGGCGGAAAAGTCAAGAATTCATTCAGCAAAAAGGAAATTGATAAACACCCAGTAACCCTGTAATGGACAGCGTTATCATTCAAAGACGGACTTACTAGTGTAAGATCAACTTATAAGGAGTGTGCAAGTCATTAAAATACCGCTTTTGGCAGTTACAATTCATACGGTAAATATATTTTAAAAAACTATGTCCAGTTTATTTCAGTGTCATTTTGTCTTTGCCTTTCATAAAATATATATTCCATTTGATCAAACAACAAAGAAAACCCCATATTCTTGTTGCTCTTGTATATTCTTTTCGCAAATATTGTAAAAGTATCATGTTTTGTACTGACACTGCATATGACAAAACATTCTACTGTTGGTATGTTGTAAATGTGGGTTTTCTTTTCTGTTTACCCTTATCTTTCCTTTGAAAGGAAGAATAATGGAATTAAAACAAGTAATAAAAAATTAAAAGAAAATGCATTTTGTTTTGCACTTATTTAATCTTGTCACAAGTCATTTTACTCACTTATGATACAGTCAATGTGTTTTGTCATCTTTCACTTAAAAAAATGAATTTCTTAAAGAAATAAATGCACGTTCTTTTTGCACGTCATTTGATATACTGCAGTATGAAATGACTAGCAGTAGGACCCAAGTGTCATAAAAATTAATGTTGAAATACATTTGTCAACATGTTTTCTCATTATTTTTCATTTGAAAAGAGAACTATTGAACTTAATAAATAAAGAAAAAAGTGTCCTTTTCGCACTTATTTTTTCTTTTCACAAGTCATTTGACATACAGCAGTACATACAGACTGGTCATAGGACCAAATGTCATGACAATTTATGTAGTAAACACATTGGTCAATGTGGTTTTTCATTCTCTTTCATTTGAAAAAAGAATTATTGAATTTTATAAAGAAATAAAGAAAATAGTTATTTTCACACTTAGTTTTTTTTTCACAAAAAGAAGTTCTTTTCGCACTTTAGTACTACCCCTAGTCCTATAATGTAAGACCTCAACCCTGATATTTATGTTTTGGGCATCGAAGTCTTTCTGCCCAAATAATGGCATTGTGTTGCGTGTTCCAATGTCAATTAATATTGGAATGATAAGTCAAATGTTCAGGAATATCTGGTAGCCCAATGAAACTTGAAAACAGGTCCATTTGCTTGTGTGTGAATTTGAATTTATTAGAAAAAGGACATCAGAGTCAGTCAAGTCTGACTAATACATCATAACTTTAATTTGTAGAAAAGTGTGTAAACACCATGTCAGCCAATTCTGCATAACGATATGACATTCCTGTAAACATTGGATCGTGTGTTGTTTTTGCTCGAATATTCAATTTTTATCAAGAAAGAACGATCGTCCTTTTATGAAGGAAGTGATATTCATAAAGTGTACAAAAATATCCCACATTTCTACCCTAAATGCATATGAAAATGTGATTTCTAAATGTCAGCATGATGACCCACTTCATGACCAACTTGAAATTGTAACCCAGAAAATCCTATTTACTATGTATCTTTTACAATCATAAAATAAATACATTATATAAAAGATGGAAATGCATACCTTAAGACAATGCTGCATTTTAATCCAAGTTTCCAATTTTGCAAGAAGTTGTCCCACATGTAGCTTTATCGTCTGCTATACAACATGTCAACTTGCCACTAGAACGGGATTCTCAAGAAATTCCCTGGCATATAGTCTGTTTCTAAATTCTTTAGTAATTTTTTTCCCATAAACAAGAAGTTGTAAACACATTACATCCTATTCATTGTTGGTTCTCTTCAACATAATAGCTCATTTTTTTTATAAAATGCTAAACTTTACTAATTTTTTTTACACGATCAGTTTGGTTTGCTTAGTATATCTTGCTATTTATTGGCATTGTTACGTTGAATTTTGTTAAACCAGCTATAAACCTGACCTAATTACTCCACCAAAATGTTGACAGAAACAGTCCAAAGTAATGTATTTCATTTCCATAGCCCGATTAATAAACATTACATCTTTTCAAAGCTATGCGCAGAATAGGCTGACATATCGCGAGTCACGAAAACACAGGGGTGGTATCCGGTGTGTCCAAAATTAATATTATTTTGAACAGAATATTCTGGTGACAATTGCCACTTCTCAAATAGTAAGCAGTGCAGTATTTTATTTTCGTCAATCGGTCTAATTCGTTATGCGTTTTGCTTCAGTATTAGTGATGGAAACCTTAGGTGCACAGAAATGCTCAACAGCATTGAATATATTTCTGAAAATTTGACTTTTGCTAAGATGTCAGTCGATTTCAAAACATGCTACACAGTGCCATCATTTAGGCAGTAAGACCTCAATGCCCAAAACATAAATATCATGGCCGAGGTCTTACACTGTAGGACTAACATTGAGGACTAGTACTATCCCCAACTCATGGATTAATGTGGCCTTCTACCAATACAAACAACAACACTCAACCAGAGAACTGTATGAAGATAATTATGGTACCCGGGTGGCATGATTTACCCAAATACTGCCCAAATATACCCAAATACTCCAAAATACTACCCAAATATACCAAAATACTGCCCAAATACTTATAGGTTACTGCATTTGTATGGGAAAATATGAACGAGTTTTTTGGTTGGCTATACTGCATGACCTTGGGAAAGCAGTATATCCATCCGACAAAACGAGTTCATATTTTCCCATACAAATGCAGTAACCTTTTTATTATATGCTCATTTTCTTATTCTACCCAAGGCTTAAATATATAAATAAAAATACACTACAAGAGACAAAGTAACTGAATGTATGCCATATTCCAAACTAAATACACAAGCGTAGATGCATCATTACACAACAACATTATCAATGCGCACGTAACTTCGCCCAGATAAATTTGAAGTTGGTCGCGCACTAGACGTAAGTTTCGAAAGAAAATGGCATTTGGTCTACTTAAAATTAAAATCTGGAGTCATATTGTGAATGAATGCGCATTGCAACAACTTTACCATTTGATCTGGAATGAATTGTTTTGGTATTTTTGCTGATTTGATGCAATTTTGTGATTATGGTCTGGATTTATCTAAATGAAGTAACTTACATCGGATTCCAGCAGCGTCTGTGCCAGTTCTACATGAAATACATCATACTGAAGCAGCGAGGCTGAAGTGTGTTGACATCGGCATGCGTGATTCTGTTCTGTCATTGAGTGATTCAGATCATAATGTGGGAAAAATATGAAGTCTTTCAATTGCAATTATCGAAAAGACACTGTGGAATTTAATGTTTATTTCATTTTGAGTGCAGTATGGAGGATGTAACTGCACTTGGAATATACTCAAAATTACAGTACAATTTCGAACTGTGTGATCAACCTTGAGAACCCATGACATGGCTCATGTAATTCGGATTTGCAGAACTAAGAAAGTACATTTTGAGGAAATTCAGGATGTAAAATTGTAAGTGTATTTTTGCCATTTTTTATTACCAGCTAAAGAAGACAGTTTATGTCTTATAACTTGCATGTTATTTGTAGGGACCCAGTCTGGCATCTTAGCTAGCCTAAATCTGAAACACTGTATCAAAAAAGTTAACGCGGAATGTGCTAAAGCTGCTGATATGTGGCAGTCCATGAAACATCTGCTTTAGTTCATTCAGAAACAAATTTAATCAACCAAAACGTAAAGCGTCTACTACACGAGTGTTCATGATTTGTTTACAAAGTAGTTCCTAATACACTGTTGGGCACATGTGTCTTGCACGTGAGCGCAATATGAAGGTGTGCAACATCGTAAAATATTGCACGATTCTGATAATGTAAAGTTAACGGAGAAGAAAATGAGCATATAATAATCCCAAATACTGTCCAGAAGCAAGCACGTGATACATTTACTACTAAAGAAATTTTTGAATTCATTGCAAAGTTAAATTCTTGGTCAAAATTAAATACGTTAAATTACTGAAGCAATTAGAAATTCGTTGTACGAAACGTAACGAAAGTAGTAGATAAAAACACGGATTCTGGCTCAGAGACCCTATTTTTCTCCAAACAAATACAAAGATGTATTTTTGAGGCCTCTATCGCAGTTTTTTTAAACCCACCCTAACCACACCCATTGGGTTAGTGAGAGTGTGAGACATTATTATTTTATGGCTAGACAAAATCTTTTGAGAAGTGCTTTGCACTTTTGAAATTATTTTATTTTGCCGGACAAAATTTTATACAACTTCCTCACCTATTATTAGAGTTTCAACTATGGGTATAAGAAATATTTCATCATCATGATAACGATAACAGAGACAGAACTTTAATCTTCCACTTACCCAACGATGACATTCGAACAGATCTTTCATTGTCATTTTATTAAGCGGATATTTTTTGTCAATGGAAAATACTCTTGACTGTTCAAGATCAATGGTAAGATTAGTGTATTTTTGTTGACTTATTGGATCATTAAGTTGTTAAATCTAGCTGACAACTCCTGGCTTAATTTCTTGAGATATTTGAAATACTTGCTGTTGTCACATCTAACAAGTAAAAGTTTTAGCTTGTCACGAGAAACTCCATTTCCGCTAAAACATATTCCTTAAGTTTCATTGTTAATTTAAACTGTCAACTGTTTACCATCAATCATCAAATATTTCATCTTGCTATTGCTGCTATTTGTCACTGTTATTGTTTCAAACATAAAATTTCATACCCTAGTCGGAAAATATAATATCAAGTATAGATTTCTCTTTAATGTCAACGACTTTGTTGTTAGATTTATCGTCAACGACTTTATCATCAGATGAAAAGATAAACAATAATTTACTTGACGGCCATTGCTTTTTAACAAAATTATAATGAAAATCGTACATGAGCCACTTTCACAAATCTAACATGGCAGCTCCAATGTAAATCAGCTTATTAAGCATTAAGTTTGTTTTTCTTCGCTGTATTGCGACAAGATTTTCATTAAAAATTTTCATACTGACAAAATCATCATCTGATACAAGTTTGTTCCGGTGGTTGACATCATTAACTAGCTTGATGTTTACTCACTTTCTAATATTTTCCATAGTCTTACCAAAGACAGAGTTGTTCATAAGCTTTACAGGAATTTTTCTCAAAATCAGTTTTCACTACAGCCCTCCTTGAAGTGTTTGAGCTAATATAACCTTTCATCCAGGGTGACTGATTGAATTTTAGCACATGATGAACTTTTCTTAACATGAGACCAGCATCCACTGCTTGTTTTAAAACCTTGTAATGCAAAACATAATTTCGCTTGTCATGTAAATTTGGAACGAGCTTACTTACCACAGAATTTTTTTTTTATTGCCAGCCATTGCTTGTTGTTTCTGAGATCACAAACTATAGTCGATTATCATTGATTCCACACAAAATGGATAATCGTTGCGTAAATCGTGCAACGAAGTAGGATAATCAAGATCAACTTCAACATTGTCAGGTATCTTTTTTTCTGTTTCCTTTAAAAATTGGTCAGGTGTAATCCAACAAAATCCACCAAACGGCATTGGTTCTGCCATTGCATATCCATAAAGATTATTGATATCAAGATAAATAATATACTTTGATGGAAGCTCTGGATTATAGTTTTTCATATATTTGTTGTTTGCTTCCAAATATTTCTTTGTTATAACGCTAATACTGCCTCAGATACCTTTTTCGATAAAGTTAAACATGTCAACGTCTGTTAATAACACTTACTCTACCATGCTAAACTTTAACAAAGCATCCCACAATAACCCAGAAGCAGAGTAATACCAACAAGGATCTAGTCGGTAATTGTTATAGCTCACTTTTAGAAAACTCTCAAATACATCCACTAGCAATAGTACATCCGTTTTCAAATACAAATCATGATAATAGCCAAACATATATTGATCATCAGAGTATATATCTTTTCTAGGAGACATAAACACCAAATTACCAAAAGAAAAAATTTGACTGCACAAAGGCCACTCCAGACACAGAAACTATATAGCAGACAAAACATTATAGCATATACATAGCAAACATGGACAGTGGGAAGAACGTTGGCCACGATCACTGGAAATAGGGATCATCTTCTGTAATTATCCACGGACAAATATGTCAATGGGCGATAGTACAAAACCTATAACAAGTTATTAATTTTATAGAATAAAACTATCAAGTACTGGGAGAGGAGGAAACAAGGAACATCGGAAAACAACTCGTCCAAAAAAGTAGCAAATTAGGAGAAACCACAGCAACATAAACGATCATATAAATACATTTTCTTTTCAAAATTCTTTTGATTTTTTTTTTACGGGAAAAAACAACACATAAATATCTGAGGGTGGCAACACGAACACATAAAAGCCTTTGAATGTTTCGAACAAAGAACCATGAGGGGGGACACACTTGAGACTAACAGCTAATTATATCTAAATGTCAAATATGTGCCCACAAATAAAAATTAACATTATTCTAGGATACAGATATCTGCAATTAAGTAAGCAAATTAGGGACATGTATGCTGTCTGGACTCCATCAATAATTTCCGAAATTATGGCAATTGGAGATGTTCGTTGTTTCGTACAAAGAATTTCTAACTGCTTTAGTAATTTAACGTATTTCATTTTAACCCAGAACTTAACTTTGCAATGAATTTAAAAATCTCTTTAGTTGTAAATTTATCACGTGCTTCTTTCTGGACAGTGTTTGAGAGTATTTTAAAATTCCCCGACTCAGTATAATAACATCACTGTAATATTTTTGCGGTTGCCGGACTGGGTTTTCAAACTGAGAAAAATGTTTGCCTAGTATTCACTTTTTGCTGTCTCTAGCAATAAATATTTCTACCGAACAAATGCAAGTACTGAAAGCATTCTCTTTCTACTCTCTGGCTCATTACATTCCCCCACCCATTCCCTGCAACTGTGCAAGGTGACCCTTACGAATATATGTCATTTACAAGTGTAAACATACTTCAGAGGGTGATGCAAATGTAAAAGCCATGTCGGCATAGTTCCTCTTTCCTTGAAGATGTCTAACTGCTAATCTATGACATTGCTGAAGCAAAGCAGGCGCTCTCGCAAGTTGCCGGGCAAGTGCCATTGCCGTTCTGTTTCAATTCAAGATGGCCAGGGCTTTTAAAGGCCAGTAACTCTATGGATCCTAAACAAGTATAAATATTTCATAAAAAACAAAACTTCTAAAGCACAAACACACACATACAACAACAACAACAACAACAAAACATAACAAAACGGATAGACATCAATATGATAAAATTAAAAGGTAAATATATATCAACGTATAGTTAAAATTGAGATTGCTTGGGATTAGAAGTCTATTTTTTAAAAGTATTTCTCTCAGATTAACACAGATAACATTATCAAAATTGCGATTCTAATGGACCGAGTTTCCACTTTAATTGTGTGTGTGTGTGTGTTTTCCTACTGGTTCAAAGGGATCAGAGATGGCACATGACACGAAATCAATTGGAATGATTTTCACTCTTGGGTTTTAGTAGAGGGGATGGTACACGGTAAATTTGTGCAACAACTTTCACAATGTTAAGAAAGTTAATAGCACGTAAATGTCCTATATGTGCATGGATTGACATTTAACGTTGCTAACAATTTGGAAAACCATTCGCTGTCTGAAGCAGAAGGCTGATGAACACTAATATTCCCGTGTCGTCAGAAAACCGGTATGTGCGTAACATAGTAAGTAGTTACGAAGGTGTGAGTTCTGCCACTGTCATTTGTTATTGTTGGGTTTAACGCCATTTTTCAGCGCAAGATAGGCTATACATGGCGGCCAGTATAAATGGTGGAGGAAGAACCAGGGAAAACCCCGAAAAGAACCACCGACCCACGAGAAGCTTGTTTTCTCTCAGATCAACACAGATAACATTATCAAAAAATTGCCATTCTAATGGATCGAGTGAGCAGGCTTTCTCACGTACCCACATTGGCCTAGCCCGAGACTCGAACCAAAGCAGACAGACGTTAGATGGCAGTGATCCGTAACGGCGAGCGCTTTAGACCACTCGGCCACAAGGGACCCCGCCATTGTCAGTATGTTGAACAAATTACATATATTAGCGATTCTAATTAATGCTCATACATTTTAAAATTTATTTTCAAACCAAAACTCTAGTATGCCAAAAAAAACCACCTTTCTTGCTACATAACTGAGACAAAGTCATGATCTAAATGATCATCAGATACGTGATCTTTTGAAAATGTATGTATGTATGTATGTATGTATGTATGTATGTATGTATGTATGTATTAGTGTTTAACGGCTCATTAGCACAAAAATGGCTGTGTGGCACAAACTAAAAACAAACGTTCAATTTCTACATATGTTAAACGATGCAGGTGTTCCATTCATAAGAACACTATAATATGACTGTAAATATTCTTTTAATACAAACAACAACAACAAAAAAAAAATCAATTATTATAAATATCAACAATATGTAATTTATTGAAGTTTATCACTACATAGAGGTCTGAGATGTTACTCAAGATAAAAATTAGTACCATCATATTATATATCCCAGAACAAACTGAAGAAAAAAAACGGCCAGAATTAAAGGCTGAAGAAAAAATACCTCTTACAGGTGATGAAAAATGGGGAAATGGGGTTATAAAATATTTGAAGGTGGCAATACTTATAGCCATTTTAAGAAAAGTTTCAAGCAACGTGGAAATTAATGACGGCTGGGCTGTTTGTTTTCCAGTTGTTCCAGGCAGCAGCGGATGAACACAACAATATATATCAATATTACGTAAAAGTTAAGTTTTAGTGTATATGAAATGTTGGGTTCACAATAGTGAACTAGATTATCAGTTGCAAATTATTAAATTATTAGAAATTTATATAACAGGAAGGGAAGAACTTAACAGTGATGAAAATATATTGGAAATGTATCAGAATTATATTAACTAATCCAAAATAGATTCATTTATGCTGTTGATGGAAACAGATTTGAAATAATTTCTCAAACACAGAATGTTGATTTACAGAACAGAAACAATTTTAAAATATCAACAGGTGACATACAGTTCTGTGCTTATCATGTAGATTCCCCAAAATTATACCCAAGACAATGACGGAAAATAATAGAGCTCAAGAATGAAGAAACGGTAATTAAGGGATATATATATATATATATATATATATATATATATATATATATATATATATATATATATATATATTCAAGATGGCCGCTATCGCTTAACTGGCTTGATGCAGCTGTCCCGGATTTTTGTGCCGTTTTTCATGATATATGTGCTTGTTGTCTGTCTTTGTCTGGGTTATTGTGATCATCATGCATTGGCTGTTCTATTCGAATATGTTTCTTCATCTTCTTGTTTTGGAAACGAGAAAAATCAGACTTTTTCTCAGCTGTCTTGCTCCACTGCTACAACTTCCTTTGTTCTCGAACAAACCGCCATCACGTGATACTCGCGAGTTCATCCGTTTATGCTATGATGGACCCTCATTAATTGCTTTAAATGACCACTCCTTGGCTCTCCACACTACATTGTGCACTAGACTAAACGACCTGGGACTACATTCATCATTCCATAACTGTAAACGGAAGCGAAAAAAGAAGCGTTGTTTCAAAGCTGGCCGGCGTAGAACAGGAAGAAGAATTCCAGTTATCTCCGTTTCGCCCTTTCCGGCACAGAAATTTAAAAATTCGGCCGTTAATTTAGATAACCTAATTCAAATCCCTATTAAATCGTCAACCTTTGTGTCAACTATCCAAGAGATACCACTGCACATCGCATTATTCAATGCCCAATCAGTAGGACCACCGGAAAAGCGCACAGAAATAGTTAATTTTATCAACGATCAGAATATCGACGTCTTTTTCCTGACAGAAACATGGCTAAAAACATCAGGCGATGAACCCAAGTGCGCGGATCTAACACCCACCGGTTACTCCATCAAGTCGTTCCCCCGCCACTCTCGCGGAGGTGGAATTGCTGTCATCGCAAAGAACTCCATGATCAACCGTCTTAACTACACTACAACCTTCAGTTTCTACCACACATCGTTTGAACTAGTCCAAACTACACTCACACTGGAACAAAGGTCAGTCCATTTTTTCTGCCTCTACCGCCCTCCTCCTAGTAGAAAAAAACAAGCTGACTGAATCTCTCTTTTTGGAGCAGTTTCCGAATCTCCTGGAGTATGGAAATTCGATAGGTGGCAACCTGATTATTCTTGGAGATTTCAACTTTCACTTTGACTGTCCTGGAAACCCATACACATCAAAACTCCTAGATTCCATTCACGTTTTCAACCTCAAAACAGTCAGTTAGCCGACCCACCCATAAACATGGTCACATTTTAGACTGGATTCTTTATAGACCTGATGATAATATTCTACAGTCCTCCCTGGTGTCCCACGAACTTGCATCAGATCACCTCTGCATTATATGCCATCTTGACGTATCAGTCCCTAACCCTCCACCTTTATTTGCTACCAAGAGAAACCTCCATATGATAAACAGAACCCAAATAATGCATGACATCCAAGCAAACCTAACAACTAGCTTACCTCCTACAGCAGAACAACTCGATAACTGCCTGCGTTCATTGCTTGACAAACATGCCCCAGCAACCAAGTGCAGAGTATCAATTCAAAAGTGTCTCCGTGGTATACCAGTGTTAGGGACCAGTTTCGCACTGCTAAAAGGGACCGCCGTAAAGCTGAGAGACTTTGGATTTCCACCAGACTCACCATTCATAAGCAAATCTATGATGCCGCTAAGAAGAATGTCACAAACATAGTCCATGCAGCGAAATCAGCCCACTACAGTACTAAGATCACGGAAAGTTCCAGCTGCAAAGAGCTATCTGAGATTACTAACAAGCTAATGTCAAGGAACAAATGTACACCACTTCCAGCTACCTTCTCTCTAGTCGACCTTCCGCGGACCTGTTTGCAAATTTCTTCCGTGACAAAGTACAAACCATCAGAGATAAACTTGACAACACAATTTCAATTGACTCGTCGTCACCATACAGTTGCGATACAGAATTTCAGCGGCAACCGTTAGCAGCATTTGAACCTGTCTCTATGGATTTAGTACGTACAATCGTGATGAAGAGTGCACCAAAGTCATGTGAACTTGATCCGATTCCGACATCACTTTTGCTTGAGTGCTTA
Source organism: Megalonaias nervosa (assembly GCA_016617855.1). Taxonomy (NCBI): domain Eukaryota; kingdom Metazoa; phylum Mollusca; class Bivalvia; order Unionida; family Unionidae; genus Megalonaias; species Megalonaias nervosa. Next base: position 6,573 of record JAECUM010005922.1, on the reverse strand, counting down.
GATTCAATATTGCCTTCACTAACTGATATTATTAATACCTCTCTCTCATCCGGGGAATTCCCGTCATTTTTCAAAACTGCCATTGTAAAGCCTCTGCTGAAGAAACCAACACTCGACCATAACGATTTAAAGAACTACCGCCCAGTTTCTAATCTCCCATTCATGTCAAAAATCTTAGAAAAAGGTTGTTCTATCCCAACTTGAATCTCATCTGAATTCAAACAGTCATTTTAGGAATGTACAGTCTGCATATCGCCCTTGCCACAGTACTGAAACTACTCGTCTGAAAGTAGTTAATGACCTTCTGTCTGCTTTGGATAGCAGAACGATTACAGTCCTCACTCTCCTTGACTTGTCTGCAGCATTTGACACAATAGACCATGATAAATTACTTCACTGTCTCCAGCATGTATTTGGCATTCACGATACAACCTTACAATGGTTCAAGTCCTACTTGGTCAACAGGACACAAATTGTGTCCGCAAATGGAAAACACTCCAGTCCAGTTGATCTATGTTGTGGTGTTCCACAGGGGTCTGTTCTTGGTCCCGTTCTCTTCATTCTATACACTCAGCCACTCTCAAGTGTCATAGATCATCATCCAGTGTCTCACCAATTGTATGCTGATGACACCCAAATATACAAATCTAGCCACCCAACTGAAGTTGATGCTACCATCCAAGGTGTAGAGAGGTGCATTTCCGATATGAAATAATGGTGACATGTAACAAGCTGCAGATGAATGATGATAAAACTGAAGCCATTCTGATTACAACACAAAGACGTTCTCATTCACATCCTTTACCACAGACAATAAATATCAGCAACACCAACATTAAATTCACACAGTCAGTACGAAATCTAGGTGTTACTCCCGACAGTGCTCTCTCATTACACTAACATGTCATGAACATATGCAAGGCTGCATATGTTGAGCTGAGACGCATCAGCTCCATTCACAAGTATCTTTCAGTTGATGCCACTAAAACACTTGTGTGTTCCTTAGTACTTTCAAGACTGGACTATTGTAACTCAATTCTGTCTGGTTCGTCTCAATATCTACTCCAGAAACTTGAAAAAGTTCAAAACACAGTTTCTCGGATCATCCTTAGAGTACCACGATCAGAGCACGCCTCCCCCCTGCTCTGTACCCTACACTGGCTATCCATACGACCCAGAATTAAACACAAAATTTGTTCTCTGTGCTACGTTTCACTGACGGGCTCCAGTCCAACATACCTATCCGACCTCACCCATGTGTACACACCAGCAAGATACTTACGCTCCTCTTCTGACACTTGTATTCTCATTATTCCCACTATGAAAATGAAATCATATGGACAACGTTCTTTTGCATACCAGGGCCAAGCAAAGTGGAACGAATTGCCCACCGAACTTAGACACAAAGACACAGTGATCTCATTTAAGAGCGCTCTTAAAACCCACCTATTTCAACTGCAAGAACAGACTTAAAGACCTAATAATGTTTCCTTACCTTAAATATTTACAGCATGTTTTCTGTTTTCTAATTTCGTGGTGTTTGTTTTTATTTTTGTAATCATATCATTATATATGTTTTTTAAGTGTTGTCAAATGTTGTAAAGCGCTTAGAGCTTCTAAAGATTAGGTGGTATACAAAGTCCTCATGATTATATATATATATATATATATATATATATATATATATATATATATATATATATATATATATATATATATATATATATGAACAGTACTAGTATGGGTTTCTACATGCCGATAGGGGGCTAATAGGGCTATACGGGAATTCCTAAGTTACGGGAGATGTATCCATAGGTTTAACATGGGGACGGTTTTATAGGGTCAAATGGTAGGAAAGGCAGTGATTCATAAGAATCGGAATAGTATACACTATTACCATTGGGAGAGTAGACGTCAACCCAGTGGGTTCCTGGTTGATGATTGTCGTCTGTGTTGATGACATAGGCTTGAATATCTTTACTTTGCTACTAGGAAGTTTATCTTTAGCACACACTACAGGATTCCAAGAAGCAGTGTACTAACTGTGCGTCATATGGTAATGGAGTGCCCAGGTGTCCATTTTGTTCACAGGTAATTATGATGATCTATCCCTTGAAAATATCTGTCAAGTAATTTGCACAGGTAACGACGAGTTAACAATTCATACCTGACTTTTTCTTTGAAGATGTCTGACAAGTAATTCTTTCTACGCTCAGGCTTTTTACTCTGTTGCAAGAGAGTTTCGATGAACTGGACCCCCCAGAGAAGTCAGTGTGGGGGAGTCTTTATACCACTTTCTTAATACTCTATCTTCCGAGATAATACAGATACTTTTCCAACTTTTCTCCTGGGCTTATGATGATACCTTTAAACTATTCATTTGTTCTCCATACACATCAGTATTTGCCATTCATCTGATCTTTAATTATTTCGGCCTTGCGCTTAACTAAACAAGTGACAACACGTAAATTTTCTGGCAATCTCGGAAACATGACAATCTGTCTCTTGTCTTTTTCTTCTGTAATTTGTTTTCGTTTTTCCTTCTTCTTCTGGCTCAAAGAAATCATCGCCGCCGATCTCCACTGATTGCTCGTATTTCATATCTTTTGATAGTCTAGAATTACTTCTCTCTAGCTGTTGATTTCAAGAGTATTGTCAATTCTGCATAAAAGACGACATTCACAGTGTTGGCTCGAGCTTCTGCAAACTGAAGTTCCACACGAAGTTGGTCGGATTTGATAGGATGGAAATGTAAATAGTGAGGATGTACAAATTCACGCTGAAAGTGATACGTGTTTCCACCCTCATCTTAATCAGCCATGGCAAAATCCACTTTTGAAAAGAATGACTCTCCGTAAACGAGCTGCTGTGTTTACCACCATGTTGTACTCCACCACATTGGAGTACACAAAGATCAAATTCAATCCTTCGTTCAATTCCACAGGTGACGAAATTGCTTGCAAAATTGGTCGTTGTCGTTGACGTCGTATGAATTCGAGGCTATTTTGGTGTGCCCATTCCGAATATCAAACAAACAGGGTGAAAGAACGATAGACTACGTTTTGGCATCCGAAAAATTCATCTTGAGGGTGACATCTCTTTCTTTCAAGATCAAAAACACTGAGACGAATTGCTGTCACGCGTATTTTTTATACTGGCATTCGTCTTCATTGATTGTCAGTTCGTCGTAACAATTTATGATAGGCATCACTCGGTGTTGAGGTGTTTTCAGCGGATTAAATCGTGACAGTTTTTGTAAACTTTGCAACACTTCGGTTATCTCTTATATTTTGGCCTTGGGGGAGGGCACCCTTTTAGCGGCCGCAGTTGCTGCTAGAGAACAAGACTAAGTGGTCGTCGCCTGAGAAGAAGTTCCTTTAGAAATGTGTTTCCATTTTTTCATCAGATTTGGAAAGACGCGTGTTAAATCGGGTTTAGCCGGCACAATGGCCAACTACGATGTCCAAGACACCGGAGACACGGTCACCGAGAGACGTGGTTTGGGGGAGTACGGTTGTGTCTGATCAGTAGTGCGTACGACGATGCCACTCAAACACCTCATGCCTATTTATTCGTCTATTTAAAACCCACCACACCCGATTATTTTCGATTTCGTACCCAACTGTTTCACGACTGGTGCTAATAAGGACACGTCATTTACACGTACCCATTGAAATGAAAAGATATATGAAAAGACTCCGACACTTCTTTTCTGTTCAACAGTCGTCGAAATTACTTCCTTTCTATCACATCTTCCATCCAAACTGATTCGTGCCCTGCACGGCATAAGTCGCGAAAACAAATCCCACAAATGCATGCCCATGTGTTAGAAGGCAATCTCAAATAAGTCTTATGATGGTTTTCGCTCACACCACGTCAATTACTTCAAAGCATCATTCAGACCACTCATCAAACTGAGCGTCTTTTTAACAAACATAAAGTGGCCTTGTCATAACTGCTGATCCAAGAGTCGTTACTCAAATAAAATAAAACCCAGTTATTCTGAAACGGAGGCAGCGGTTCTCTAGGCTGTGTCATCATTCGTTCCATCTTAAAATGGGATCATAATGCCCAAGCGCACACCCACAAAAAGGCCTCTCCCCAAATGCGTTTCAAGAGCTTTGCTGCCACAACCAGGACACACACCAAATAAAGGACCCCCCCCCCCAAAAAAAAAAAGTTCTTAGAAGAAAACAGCTTCTACCTTTTCTAGCGCTGCGTTTGTGGTCACAACGAAGAGTCGGTCTTGCAAGTCTTCCTTTTTTATTCTGGAGGTCAGCGTGTCAGTACATTAAAGTGTTGTGGTCTTGGAGACGTACTCGTTTCAGGCATACGATTTGATAGATTTTTTTTACCAAAGGGTGACTGACCATTTGGTGGTTTTGTAATCTTACAATAATGTGCGTCTCCAAAGTGATCACGCGATACATTGATTCTCTCCGGACTGTAGAACTTCTTTCAGCGCGTCAAAGTTCACCACTTGACTCGCTCGATATTTCATTGTCAAACCTTTGACTTCGCAGTTGGTCCCGGTATTGCTAGCCGTTAGCAAATCTCAAAATCTTGTTTCCGGGGTGCTGGTCCTCCACGACCCTAAACTATCCCCTTCTATGTCTGGGTGAGGCTTCTCAGGGTGATGAATGTAGATGCAACTGTTCGTGTCAAAGTACAGGACACGATTTCCTAATAGGTCTAAAGCCTTGTACAATTTTAAGCGAGTGTTGGCTGTCACATAGGCTGCAATGAGGACATTTCCAAACTCTTATGGAAATAAAACTCCTCTTCTTCGCAATTGACCGAGATCAAATCTTCACCAGCGACGTCAACGTGTTTAATTTTTTTTCCTTTGTCGCCCGCCTTTTCAAAGTAACGATACGGATCTGCTACGTACTCCGTCTTAGGTGAGCACGGCCATTGTGCTATTTTTTTCCCCACAAGCAAAATTCACCATTACTTTGATAAACGAATGTCTTCCTTCGTTCTTTACTACATGGTCTAAAATGATGCTTTCGATGAAACGGTATTGTTATTTGAACTTATTGGTCTTCGGGAGCCTGGCACCAGTAGGGAAAAGCGATGGCTTCTTGTTAGAGTTTCAGAAATTGGTCTACGTGACCGGAGAAAATGCCTTTCTGGGAGTCTTCCTCCTTTTGGTTCTGTGTTTGGAAAGTGGTAAAATTCACAGACATTGTTACAAGAGGTATCCAGATCCAGAGCATAAAACAATTCCACGCTGACCCATATTCCTGTCAAAGTGTGTTCTTCCTCATTGTGTTGACATGTTTGATTTTGGTTACAGGTTTCGGCACTGGTACCGGTGCAGCACAAAGGAAACATCGTTTTTTGACAATGCTGTGGAAAACGGGATACTACAAATCAGTAAGAATTAAGACTTTGCATTTAATCATGCCTTCGTATTGACGAATGTGCTCCACGTCGATGTATTCTGTCTGCATTGGGGGATGCCCTGCTGGAAAGCGACAATATTTGCACCCCCAAAGATACAGCGAACACACATTGATGTATTTGATTTCTTCTCCTTGACAATCGTCAACGTCGTACAGCAAACGTGTAGCATTCGTTCGTCCTGCAAATAAACTGTCGTGGAGGTCTAGAGGTTCGACATCCACCACGTCGTAACTTTCCACAATGTGTCCAAACTCTTGATCAGTTTTGAAACATCGATTGTAGTTGTGCTCCCACATTTCTGCCACTAGGTATACATGTTGATCTAACTTCAGGCGTCGTTGGTAGGTTTTCTGGTACAATTCTTCGTAGGTGAAGTCTGAGAATTGACTTTTCGCATGCCGAAGAGGGTAACAGATAAGGCATCCGTGAAATAAACATACATGAAATTCGTAAACGATCTTGTGGTCTTCTAAATCTCAGCCATCCACCGAAAGATTTCGAATTTTCTTTTCGCCCCATCCGTTTCTGGCATGTTGGCTCCATTTGACGCACACAGTAATGTAACCAACGTAGAGCTTTAGCATAGTATCGGAAGTTTGAGAGCTAAAGACGGCTAGCTTGTTCTCGGGCATGAATTTGTTGCAGTACAAAAGGAGCACGCCTGGCGATGATAAAGGCTTCTTTCAAAGGATCGTTCCCTCCGTCCTCCAGAACCAATCGTCGAAATTTTCCACAGCAATAGCGTAAAATGTCCGCATCGGATCGCCAATAATCTCATATTTCTTCCCGAAAGTCAAAAGGGGTGGAAGCGTGAGAGTGGTACCAGTCATAAAAGGCTACTTGTTGTTCAGTGCGTATACTGTCGAGATCGTAATATGAGTGTCAGGCACATACCAGAAGATACCTTGTTGATTGGCTTTGATACTGAAAAAGTGCGGAAAATACCCATTGGCCATTTCTGTCATTCCAAACGTTTTAGGTGTTCGACTAAAAGACATGGCCAAATAACTCAAGAAATCTTTTAACTGTACTTGTCCCATTTGCATATTGATGACTTTGGCTCCGTTGATCGTGACTGAGGGGCATTCGTTACCTTGTTCTGGATAGTATTTCATAAAAAACTGACCATCGTATCTCGAGAAATTGTGAACTATCACCGTGGCA